>VZSU01000219.1:455816-475853 GCA_013398715.1 Nesospiza acunhae
TAACCTGCTAATATCTAATGTAATACCTTTTTTTATGCACAACTATAATTATGCCAAGCAAAAGATGAACAGAGTCATAATAAGGGAGCTTGGAGTATGGGTAATCTGTTTTAAAGTACACCCTGCAGAGTGAGACAAGTATAATTAGAGATGAATTTAAATCTGCACAATGACTGGAGATAATTGTCCAGCTAGCAGTACAGACCATACATGACCAGAAAAGCAGGTAGTAAATAGCAGTCTATTAACCTTTTTCAAAACATGACAACAGGACAAATATTTGCCCATAGAGATTCACCCTGCAACATTCTCTGCTAAAATAGACTAGGGTCATCACAAAGCTACTATTGTTCTGAAAACTGGGGAGAAAAAAAAATAAAGCTAATATATATCACCTTTGTGGGCATTTCAAATTCTGGAGAAAACTTACAGTGTATTACTTTCTCAAACGATATTAAAATAAGTACAAATGAGTTACAAGGACAGTCTCAAAAATTAATAATGCCCCCTACCTCCTTCAAACACTTGAAGATTAAATAAAATAGAGCACTGTATCCATATTTATCAGTATCTGAGAGTGTGAGTAAATAATCTATTACCAAGCAAAACTTTCTTATTACTGCCTTGAGGCTGCTGTCCCTGCCACTGCCTTCACATCCTATAATACCATGAGTGCAAAAATAAATATTGACATTGCCCGTACCATTTCTGTTCCGTTTTTATGACCTTCTGTATCAAGACTGAATACTTAGATAATGCTTTCTACTTGTGCTAAAACTTTCTTCTGTAAATTTTTTTCACTGTACCTGAGCTGCAATTTGATTACAGCTAATGAAGCGCCTTCTCCACTCAAATGACCACATCTCTTTTTTTTTTTTGTGATAAAACACTCACCCCTCATTTCTAATCTGAGTAACTTCCAAGCCATATATCCATGAGAAACAGAAGTGCAATGCACACAATAGTCCTATGATGTAAATATACATATAAGCAAATGCACACACACACATAATATGTATATAGAATAGACTTAAGATAAAAACATATCTATGTCTATACCATCTATATCTATCTATATCTAAATCATCTATATCAACTATATCTATATCGATCTAAATCTATATATCTGTATCTATTTCAGTCCAGTTTAAAATAGCATAAAATAGCTCCACCATATGTCCCAGGAGAGATCTGAAGTATGAATGATTTGAGACAACCAAGCATCTTTTGCACCTTTTTTTAAAATTTCATAAATTCCATATAAGTTATTACACCCTCCTTCACTGGAAAAATCTTTCTCACAGTGATTCAGTTTTTAGCACTGGAATCTGGAATTTTTTTTTTCAGTTCTGCCACTGCCACTCACACCTGACCTTTGGTACATTATGTCACAATTTTTTTTGTGGTTCAGTTTGCTGATCTGCAAAATGATATAACTGTATCTCTGTTGCAGCAAATAGATACTCTTGCATAATGAGACAGCCATAGATGAAAAGCAGTATCTAGGAATGTCCTGGGTGGGAAGTTGCAAAAGCAAGTGCAATGACAGGATTAAGGTTGGCTAATTGCATAAGTATTAACTCTGTTAAGCCAAAAAGCAACAAAATTATAAAATAATAGATTATGGAAATCACTTTTTCTATCACTTTTGATAGAACATGCATCACATAACATATACTTAATTTCTCCTAAAAGTGGAACAGGAGACAAAGCAGATTTTACAGCAACTTTGTTATGGCTAATGAAGATATGGAAAATAACAGCAGGACAGAAGATTTTTTAATTAATATAATGCCATCTGTACATTTAAAGGCACATTTTACCAATGTAATTAGCAGATACTTTCACTCATGAATACCCACATAAAAAATGCACATTACTAAAAGGAAAATAATTTTAGAATTGAATTTTTTTTGGCTTTTCAATATTTCTGGTCTTTTTGCTCTATTTTTTTTTTTTTTTTTGACAGATTTTATGATGCTTTTATCTCAAGATTACCCCTTGGAGGCAAAAAAAAATATCACTGAAAGACTTTTTTCAGATGCTTGTAAGTGCTAAAAGTTAGTTTTTAATTTTTAGACATCCATTTGAAATAAATACTTAATGTATATAAAATCTGCACATAGTAATAATACTTAATTTAGGCAATTTTTCCTACTACATCCAAAATTCAAAAAGTTAATATAATTTGCTAATAAATACTCTGTTACTGGACAGAGTACAGCATATAATTACAGATGTAATTCTGTATAAACAGATGTTCCTAAATCATAAAAAGATAGATTAATCACTCTGCAATTTTATTATTTTCACTTTCATGTCTCTTTAAGTAAATGGTAAATTTTGGAGCTATTAAAAATATTTATAAAAATTTAACTCCACAGCAAACACCACAGGAAGACATTGTTTCAATGCCTTGAAATAATCAGATTTATAATTAATTTATTATTAATTTGTGCTGGACTTTCCAATTAATTATTTTTTCTTTACTATTTCCATGGTCTGATATCTACTCTCTGAACACATTATTCTTTTCACAGGTTTTTTTACATTTTAAAACTAGTCCCAAGACTAGTTTAATTGTTCAAGAAATTAAAACTGTCAGGTGACCTTTATTTTTACAACTGATATGATATTTAAATTAACTAATTTGCACTTGGTTTCTTGGACTCTTATTGGCCATTTGCATTTTTACTAGAGAGGAAAACTCTTTTTGCATCTGGTCTGTCATTGCAAATAGATTTTTACTTACAAAGATTAATATTAGAGAATAGGAGTAGAATGTCCATAGCATATTGCCTCCAACAGCTTTCTTTGAATTACTAATCTCAGACATCAGCTATCTCCAGTGTACTTTGAAATGAGCCTGAACATAACACAGCAGTATATCCCTGGCCGTGCTCCCTTGCTGTGTTCTGGTTATCCCATTCACAGTTTCTTCAGACTTTGTAGTTTTGGATTTGACTGACTACTGTGTCATTCTCAAGTCATATTCACTCCTGACTCACTTACATCTTTACTGGATACAATGCTCCCTCTGTAGATTTGTTGGAAGCCAAATTTCCTACTCGTATTCTTCTACAGTGATATCACTTTCCAAAAGAGGTATACTAAAGGCACGTGAAATATCGCCTTTACACAGTCTGGTGGGTTCAATATTCTGGTCTATCCACAGAAACACTTCTAGTTCCCAGAAAAGAACATGTTTGCTCAAATGAATATTTCCAATTTATTTCAGAAGCCAGTACAGATTGAAAGTAAACTTCATTAGAAGATAAATAAAAATGCTATTGGAAAATCATATTTATTACAGGACTTTTATGGGAAAATCAACTTTACTTTGCCACATGTATGCCTAAGTTAAACAAGTATATGACATAATCCTTCAATATCCAAGAAAGAAAAATACTTGCACTAACCAAGGGACCCAGTCTACCATATTTTTTCTCAGGTCAACTTAAGTGCAAGGTTTTGTGATTATCAGACTATAAGGTCAGACTATACTAGACTTTCCTTTAAGTTACATTTTTCTTTGACATTACTTATATCTTTAGCCTTCCTTCCTCCATAAGAAAATATTGTAATATTTTTACTGACTAGTAGTTAATGTAGATTCTGAGCAGTTTCTCACCTCAATGGCTACAGCTGGTATTATCCTGTACAAATCCAAAAGGTCATGCTACGTAAGCCATTAGTACTGAAAGCACTAAGATTTAAATTCAGGGTTTCCCAAATATCTTTGATAAAAGGAAGCACAATGAATTTGTGATTAAAGAATGAAAAACAGAAAATAAAATAAAATAAAATAAAATAAAATAAATAAAAATTTTCTTCAGTGTCAAACCCTAGGTGTTTTTGTCTTTTATAATAACAAGGGATTTACAATGCGTGGCACCTAGATGTCAATAATACACTGCAGATATATCTGGGTCCTCAAAGGCATATTATTCAACTGACCATAAAATCAACACTGTGTTAGCAAGTTTGTAACCGTGATGATCAGTAATGTAATATAAACTCATTTACCTAGCAGAAAGCCTCATACCAAAATGTTTACCTTGAGAGTCCTAAGTAGATTGTGTCACAAAATTATGGAGCCATGCTTAAGCCAAAATCATCTCAGGAATAATTCAACATGACAAGATATATATTACAACTGACAAAGATAAATTTATCACTTAATGTTCTACATATCACATTATTGAAGTATGATAGCATCCTGTCTTCTCCAGTCTTCAAAGAAACAAGAAAAGGTTTGAAAAAATTGATACAATTATAATGGTTGATAGAAAAGTAGTAGTTTCCCAGTAATGCAGGGGATAGAGTCCTGTATTGTATGGTAAGCCATTCTGATCTTCACAGTTATTGGTTTCTGTAACTCTACTTGTAAATCTCTCATATTAGAAAAAAGAAAAATAAATATTTTATTATGTGAAAGGAGAGGAAAGAGAGAAAGAGAGAGAAAGAGAGAGAAAGAGAGAGAAAGAGAGAAACATAGAAGGGAAGAAAGGAAGAAAGGAAGAAAGAAAAGAAAGAACCCCCCCAACAATAACTAGCGAGCAAGATTCCACCCGGAATTTGCAGATGACCTAAGCAGATTCAAGGGAGCTTTCCGTCTCTAATTTTACTGCTGATGTAATGTCCCTACTGTAAAGAGAACTTGCTGAGCATACAGTTACCACTGCAAACATGTTCAATTTGAAAATTAGACGTCTCCCAGATGTGCTGCATCCTCAGTACAATTCACATATTGCTTTATATTGCTCTTGCGTTTTCTTTCTGGAGACTTTAATAAAGTGCATCCCACTACCCTCTGCACTAAGGTTCCTTTTAAAATATACTGTAACATCTATTGTTTATAAGACATTCAGAAGGTTGTTGATTGTAAAACACAGATGGATATTTAGCCTTTGGTCACATGTAATAATAATAATAATAAAAAAAGACCAGGGTTTTAAAATTACGAAGAAAGTTCAGCAAAATATATAACTTACACTAATTCTACTACTTACACAGAATGATATTTGAAATGGTTCCAATAGAAAACACTGGTGAAAGAAGTATTACAAAGCTGGAGTTGCAGTCTACACTTCATGATGCATAACCATTCCAATTGGGCAATGATATATTGACTGAAATGATGTATAAATATTTGACCATTTGTTACACAGTTTGGAAATGTCAACTAGATAACACCACTGAAGTTTACATGGTAAGGTGTTCATTTTCACTAATTGTGGACTGCACCCAGTATTTGCTGCAAAACACTTTCTTTACAGCTTATGCTTGGAAGCCAAGCATCAAAAATGACAGACTTGATTCTACGGTGCTAAAAATGTCTCATTCTGATGCAATATATTTGGTGAGAAAAAAAGACCCACATTCATAAATTCAATGGGACTACTACATTTCTTTATTGGAAGAAAAAAAAAATTAAAAAAAAGGATCTTTCACTATTTTTGCAAAAAATATTAAAAGCCACTTAAATCATAGGTATATAGTTATCATCTGGCAACATCTTCAATACAAAAAAATGTGTGGAGATCTCTCCAGTTTTCAAGGGAAAATCATTAGGAGCCTTAACTATTCAGACAGGAGGAAAAACAAATTGATGACAAAAAACTCTTTTATATTGCTAAATCAGAATTTATACACTATAAGGTCATGGTTACTATGAATGTAATTTTTAGAATAGTGTATGAAATGGACTTCATCATAAGTCGCCTACTGAGTTTTAGATATGGATGAAAAAATGCTGAATCTGTGGTTGTCTGCACCTGCCTGTGTTGATGCTCTCATACATTTCTCAAATGCCTGACTTATTACTGTATGTCTTACTTCCAATCCCCATAATCAGCACTTAGAGCCAAGTCACAGAATCATAAAGACAATGACCGGATTCAGGGACTTTGAAAGATTATATGGTCCAGTCCTTATGGGAAAGGCAGCCTGGGTGAGATTGTCTAGCAACCTTTCAAATTGCATCTTGAAAATGTCCAGTGCAACTAATCAGATTGGTACATTTAAAGATTTAAACCTCACTGTTTACCTAAATAGTGGCTTCTCTAGTTCAGAACAGTGGCGCTTCAACAGTGTCACAGCACACGGACTCAGCAGTACAAGAATTTATTGTTCAGTGACTAGATTGTATAAAGGTTTCTGATGCAGAAATTCATTATGTTCTTGTCACAACCAAGGTATAGATATCATGCCCAATGTTTGCCCCAAAACTAGAGGGTGAGTCCTTGATGCGCATATATAAATATGGTGAATTTAACCGAATCATAAGAAATATTAATTGGGTACTGAAACAGAAAATAGTAGCTTGGTGGTTAGCTGTAACCTTCAGATTTCTCAGTGGAGTAGGAATCACTCTTTTTTTCATTTTTTATTTTCTACTGGATTGAAGTAATGGAGAGAAGTAAAACCTACCATTTGTTTCTAGCTAAAAAGAGGCCTGATTTGGTCAAATTTGGTGTAGTAAGGAAGAAGAGGTTCGGGAAATTGAATTCCCTTTTATAGAGAAATATTAAGCAACTGAAAAAAGGACAAAGTTGATATAAAAAACACACTACTCATACATTTATGCAAAGTTCAGTGCCAGAGATCTCCTGATTATGCTATACATAAGATGACCGATTTTTTTATTAATCTTAGATCTGTAAGCAGTTTTAAAAAGCAAAATTTATATTTTTTAAAAAATTAAAAAAATAAATATTCACATCACTTAAAAAGAGACATTTAGTGAAGTAGCTACCCTCAGTAGAAGCTTACTAGAGAAATATGCACCCTTAGCAACCAAGAGGATTTTCTGTGTAATGAAACAGCACAATTCATTACACATTTAACTGCAGAGTATCATTAATAAAACACCACTGCACCAGCCCTTCTGGGAACTCGAATCTGACAGCAGTAGTTAATTGCCTTCAGGAAGAATGCAAGTAGCTTATAGAGGCTGCAGAATCTTTTCCTACAAATACATTGGTTTGCAGCAGAGTAGGGACAGAACGAAACACAGGTATTGTTTCCTGTTTTTCCACAGACAACCTTGCCAGTTACTCTTCACCAAAGGTATTATCACGTATTTCTTATCCTTCCATTGTCTATATGACAGAAACATAATTCAGAGATAATCATGACAACCAATACTTACCATGCTGAATGTCTCTGCATTATAATCATATATGCATATGGATGGTGAAGGATAAAATCCTCATAATCAAATCCAAAGTGAGGGGAAACTTAATGCTCTTAATTGATAAACAAAGTAATATAAAAGAAAGATGTACTTTAACAGACACTGTAATACACAATGAACACATTTTTTTACATCGCATATAACCCATCTACAGAACAGAAAGAAAACCCCCCATTTAAGGTGACTTACAACAGATTTCTAAGATCAGCACAAGCATGAGACAGTTAATAGGCTTTGGGAGAAATTAGAAGAGATGTGTCAGAGTCAACTGACCAAATAGCATCTTACGGGGCATGTGAACTTTTCTAATGCAGACTCATTTCCAAAAACTGGAGAGAGCAGAATCTGTTCCAGTTTAACATTCAGTAATTAACTTTCAAAGTACTGTCTGTACCTAAGGAAAGCACTGTGATTTATAAAAAATGATTGTTCATTACAAAAAACAAAGCATGAAAGAAGTGTCCCATTTAACTACAAAATGGTCCTGAGAAAAATTCTTGCTCTGATTGCTTCCATGTGATGCTGTCTAAGAAATAGCTAGTTACCTCTTCACCAGGAGTAACCCGGAATTGCTTTGCTCTCACATGGCGCTATCAGACCTTCATTCTGGAAGCCACAGTGGTCTGGTGCTGATGAAAATCTACCAAGGGCAACTCCGACCAGGTTCTGTGATAGGTGACTTGACAGAGTGTTTGGGGGACAGAAGTGGATGTTGCACATTGACTTTAGCAAGGCCCTTGACATGATCATGTGAAGACTCCTTGTAGCCAAGGGAATGTCTAGGCTAAGAATGGACAAGAAACAGTGAGAGGAAAATGCTCTTGAAAAAGGCGCTTAAAGTGTGGGAATCAGTATTAAAATGCTCAAATAGTGGATGGTTAAAAGTGACATTGCTCAGAGACTGATACTGAGTCCAAACCATTTTAGTGCCTTCATTGCCTGTTTGATGGACATCAAGGCAATGCCAACAGTGATTGGGGGGTCAGAATATTGAGAGGGGTACATTGTGCTAGAGTAGAACTGTTATTTAGAGGAATTCAATCAGGCAGAAGAAATGAGCTGCAGCTGGGGATAAGTAAGGGGTGTAGTAAGTAGTAGTAGTGATGAACTACTTGTGGAGTTCCGCAAAGTCCTGGAAAGTAGTCACCCCTGCAGCAGGACAGGTTAGGGCTCACTGAGCAGAAACAGCTCTGCAAAAAAGACACTGAGAGGCAGCAAGTTCCTGGGAAGCAGCAATCTCTTCCCAGGAAGAAGTGCACCTGGGCAGCAAAGCATCCCCTCAGTCTTGGGATTCACTTGCACAGCCACAACAGCAGGGTCATGCACAGATGCTGCTCTAGTGTTCAGCACCAGTGAGATCATCCGAACAGGGTGCAGGGTCCTGGGATTTGGCACAGGACAGATACTGACATACAGGAGTGATTTCAGTGGAGTTCACCATGATGGCCGAGGCTACAGCCTGTGGATGAGAGATATGGGTTTCTTCAACCTTAGTGAAGTGAGATTCTTCCATTGCCGAGGAATGAGGAAGAATAAAGAAGGTAGAGCAAGAACAAGCACAGCCTGGAACATGGGAAATTCAATTTCAATATAAAGAAAATTTATTTGGCATTCATAAGGGTTGTCAAACAGTGGAACAAAACATTTTGGAGGCTATGGCATCCCTTTCCTTGAAGATGCTCAAACCTAAAAGAAGACCTAAGCAATACAATCAAACCAATACAGATGTAATACTCTTGCAATCCTACTCACCATTCTGTTTTTTGTGATGTCCTCTAGTATATTTAACAATTGTTGTAGTTGTCCTTTACATGATTCATGCCAATAAGTATGTTTGCGGTCCTTGTCAGTGTATTATGTCTTTAAACTATCATGCATCAGATGCAGGACAGACATGAAAAAATAAGTTGAAAATTATCAGTCGTCTACTTTTTTTTAAATTTGATACTTCAATTGCAATTTAAAAAACCCACTTTCTAAAAATTCTAGCTCCTAAGTTACTTTTCTGAAACAAAAAGTGACTTGGATATTACATGCTTGTATAGTAGGCATAGTACACAATTTACTTTATAAAACCCATTCTGTAGAATCACTGTGTTCTATTAACTGTCTTCTCAAAGGAGAAAAACAAAACAAAACAAAGCCTAAAGACAAGAGGCTGTTACAAGGTCCTTGCAAAGATGAGTTTGACATATGGCTATTTCAGCAGTAAATACACTAGTTTCTACTTCAGCAGGTGTAATTGGAAGACGTAATTACCAGATGTCCTTCACCAATGCACTTGCTGGACAGAGAAAAGAACTCCAGGTATACATCCTATCAGCTCATATCTAACAGTACACAGCACTGCAGAAATTCTCTTTTGTGCCTCAGCAGAATGTGCCATTTGATGTGAAGGAAGGAGGAAAGGAGTCAGGCATGAGAAAGCTTCTGAACTTCTTATTACAGTAGTTCCAAAGTAGCAAGCCCCTTGATATTAATGGAATGCAAACTCAAGTAATGCAAATTGACATAATCCCCAGGACAGCAATATCTCAACTAAATCCTTCATTTCAAGGTTTCTTTTAACACAGTGTAGCATCTGTGATAGGTTCCTTGTTCCATTTTTCATCTAAATGTTTCAGCTAAAATAGATTATACTTTCATTAAGGACCACACTGTTTCATTACTCAAATATGTATTTTAAGTAAAGGAGATGGGGAAATGACCAGCAGAACACATTAGGAAAAGAAGTTCTACAATTTGCTTGTGTTGCATCTGTTACATCTTGAAGACTCTGTAGAGCAAGAAAAGATAATCCCTTACTGATAAGCACAAGCATATACCCAGAGTCCTTTGTTCTTCTGTTCATATTCCTCACAAGCCAAATGACAGATTGTACATTATATCTGTTGAGCAAAAGCTACTGCTCACAACCTGGCATTTCACAAATAAGTTTAACCATTCCCTCCTCTCTCTCACCACTGTATCACCCTCCTACTTTTCCTGACTTAGTCTCTTAGACATCTGAGAAGGTTTACATTAACATTTTTAATGGTCTCATGAGAGAGAATGAAATTCAACCATCTATCAAAACTCTTCTTGCAGCCTTCTTGAGAAAAAAACCAGCAGTGATACACAAAGACATCTTTGTGAGTTAACTTATTTTTTTAAATTGACACTCTAAGATACAAGAGAAAGCCCTGTTTCTGGAATTACTTCACTCCAGTGAAGAAATTATAGGGGATGAGATCAAAGAATGCACACTCACAGAACCACACTGGCCTGATGTCTAACAGTAGCCATTGCTCTAGAGTTCAGCACAGGACATCTGCTTTTTTTGGCAATAATTTTGCAATTTGATCTGCTCTCTGTGCCACCATTTTCACACCCCAAGTGTTTTTAAGCCTTCATCAGTTTGCAGTGGTAAATCCCAAGATTAGACCTCTTTACATGCTCAGCAGTGCAAACTTTCTCTTGCCTAAAACATCTAGTGGAAAAAAAAAGTCTACTCCTCAGGGGAAAAATTCAAATAGAGAAAGTATTACTTTGTTTCCTAAAACTACATAACAAAGACATCAGCAAAACTCTCAGTGTTTTTCTCTCTTCTTTCCTTTGAGAACCAAGTCCCTTCCTGCTTCCTGTGGTCTGATAATGAAAGGGAATCTACAAAAATTTTCTCTGAGCTGGATGTTAAAATGAAGAATTTATGTTAAAAACTTTATTATAAAATCGAAGCAAGAGAAAACCCCCCATAATTCAAAAAATTTACTCTGGAAAGTGTCAAAAGCTAAACTTTCATCTCAAAACTATAAAATATTCTCTTAGAAAATCCTGTAAATATAAGCTACAGGGTATTTTTAGTTTTGTTCATCCTAATTGGGAAAGAAAAGAATCAAAAAAACCAACAAAACAAAACAACAAAAAACCCACAAAAACCATTATCCAGAGCTTTGTTGGGTGCAAGCGTTGTGTTTCTGTGACTTCAGTGCTAATTTGTAACACCTACAGACTGAAGTTTCTACCATTTCACTAACTTTGTTGGTATTCCCAAGCACTAAATCACTTCTAAGAATTGTTTAGAGAATAAACAACCCTTTCATAAAGTACTGAAATCATGATGTGATGAACACAGACTAAATGATAGATTTTAAATTACAGGGTTTCCACTTTATAAATTCTCATTATTTTTGTATATGCATGATTTCCCACATCTAAAAGATGGTTCTAAAATACTTCACAGAAGAGTATACCCAAACACTACATTTTTAGAAGTCATGCATTTGCAAAATTAGACATATTCATTTTTCAAATGAACATGACACTACACAGTCCTACAAAGGAAGAATAAATGATTTATAAAGACAAAAATATGAGTTCAAACAAGGAAACAAGTCCAATAAAAGGAAATTAAAAGTACTGCACCTAGGGTGAAACAACCTTGTGCATCAGTACAGAAGACATCCTACTGGTGGACAAGTTGGTCTTGAGCCACACTTTGCTGCAAAGTGTGAAGGAGCTACTTGGACTCATTGGGAAGAGGTTTGCCCGCAGGTTGAGGGAGGTGAGTCTTTCTCTCTGCTTAGTCCTTAGTCCAGCTCTGGACTTCCCAGTGAAAGAAAATCGTGGATTTACTGGAGTGAATCTATTGGAAGGCCACAAAGACAAGGAAAGGCGCTGGAGCATTTCTCAAAGAAGAGATGGAGACCTGCAAATTTTCATCCTGTAGAAGAGAAGTATCAGCAGCATCTTATCTCAGTGTAAATACCTGATGGGAGAACTGAAGGGCAAACCAGACTCCCAGAGTGGTGTGCATTGATGGGACAAGAGGTAATAGGCACAACTAAAAACTCATGAAGTTTTTGTCTCTAAACAAACAACCGAAAAAAATAGTTTTCTATTGTGAGGGTGTTTGGAGACCAAAAACAACTTCCCAGGGAGGTTGTGTTGTCTCCATCTCTGGAAATTTGCAAAACTTGACAGAACACCCTACTGAGAAACTTGGTCCAGCTGACTGTGCTTTGAGCAGAGGATTTGGACTAGATAATGTCAAAAGGTGGCACCAAACTCTGTTTATGTGATTTTGTGAAAGCATACTCTCCATTCCTGTGTGCAATATCTCAACAGGGTAGATAACATTTTTTTTACTTCCATTTTATTTTGGAAAGAGATACTAGCACATTTAGAAACATGAAACATCTCTTTCCTTTTTCACTGTATAAATATGGTGATAATCTTAAATCTATACCATTCCAATATTTTACTTCAAAGATACTGACTGATTTACATCCAACTGGAATTTCAAAAAGAAGTAAGTTTTGGTTTTCATGTTAATCTAGAGACTGTTTCTGAATTGTTTTTTATACCTTCTCTCAGCTATACTCCATTATTTTCTGAACTATATTATCCAGTAAACCAAATTTTCTACATATTATTGTAGAGAAAAAAAACCCATGTCTTTTTTTACTGGTTTAAATGTGGAAGAATTTAACAGTGTTGTGTGGATATCTCTCAGATATGGACAGGGAAAGCAGACAAAAGATATTATTTTCACAGAGAAATTTATGCTGAGGAGATCTCAGGATGTAATTATTTCAATATCCTTCTTAAAAGTTTCAAGTTAGATCAGCTTGCTCAAAACCTTGTCCATATAGGTTTTGAAGACCCCCAGTGCATGAGTTTCACAGCCTTGCCAGGCAAGGAAGGGACACCAAATGTATCTCTATCATCAAGCTTTAAATTCAATAATGAATTTTATTTGGACAGAAAAATGGAAAATAGTTTGCCTTTTTAATCACAGACTATAATTTTCTCTTGCAGGATCTGCAAATTAGTCTTTTGTTGGATTGCAGACATGCTGAAGTATCACAGTTATATTCCTCTAGACAGGGCTATTTTCCTTAAACACCAAAACCTTATACAGAAAATAAACTTTAAATATTCAATAAGATAATTGCACAACATGGAGAAATATTACTGAATGACTTTCTACCTTACCTTATGATCAAAATGACGCACGTGGACATTATTCTAGGTATACCCATACTTGTTTGTCTATATCACAAAAACACTTTAGAAGTTTGTTGATATAATGTATTTATAAAGATGGCATAACACTGTCTTCAAAAAGAAGGCATTATGACGTATATTTTTCATTTAGCTAATTCTGAATTTTAGCTTTCTGGTTATTCTACTGTTGAAAGATAGAAATGGAGAACTCTAAAACTAAAGTTAATTTTGTTAAACAGTCAGAAATGGGGATGCATCTCTTACCAGTTAAAGTAATTTGATCTACATTATTTATAGAAAAATGCATTTTTTATGTTTAATAATGAGTTATATACTGGACCAAACCTCAAATCAGGTAATGCTTTTAATATTAAAGGACAACTTGAAAAGCTATACAATATATTTCTGTTTTCTCAAATCAATAAAAAAGTCAGTTCTTGTTATCAGAACATAGCAAATAATTTGCATACACTGTGCCTGCCAGAAAGTTTTAAGACAGATTTTTTTCTTGAATAATGTAAGAATTAATTTTAAGATTTTTAGCTTCATTGGAAAGGGTTCAGAAATGATGCCATTTTCCCTTCTGATTTCCAGAAATTGTGTTTATTGAGGCATCTATGAATTATGCTACAAAGCCTATTTTATTTTTATGCTATTTTGGTGTTTTAGCTGCTTTTCTCCTTTCCTTCTTGTTTTCACTTTCCTGTTCCATCTTCACCATTTTTAGTCTTAAGATGCTACTTTTGAATATTACATATTACACAAGGACATATAGTTACATTGGTCCAACCCCAAATTTCTATCTATCTTCTCTTTTAACAATTTCTCTTTGTGTCTTCAACAACAAGAACAACAACAGAATTCTAAGCAAACCAAAAAATAATCCAAATTTATGTTGAATATTATCCAGAGAGAGCAAAATGGAAAAATTTACACTAGATTACTTTTATGTTATTGCATTCTATGTAACTAAAATAGAATTCAGTGTATTTACAGTCAAGAAATGTGTACCTTCATTTTTGGCAAGCATAATGTGACATGAGATTGAAAAGGTTGTACAGAATTAAAGTTTTGAAAATAAAAATACAACCTAAGCAATTTTATTTAGGAACATAAATATGTCTGAACACACTGGACCATCATGTTATCCTAAATTGTATCCATCCTGTTATCTTAGGTTTCAAGTTGCAAACACCTCTAGTTATGTCATCAGAATTTAGTATCAATACAAAGTAGATTTGGGAAGTGGGCAAGGTCATAAATCAACTAAAGTCTGCATTTAGATATATGCTCTAGCTGGAAATCCATTTAAATCCCATAGCAGTGCGATCTGGTAAGACAGTAAATGGGGTTGGTAGCAAGGGTACTCTTAGTATCGGTAGCAACTATTTTCAATTCTAGACCTTTGTTGTCTCAATTGAATAAAATAATATAGCTTAAATAGAGATAGAAGGTCAATATGGCTGATATAGTTTGAAATGCTAACCCTGTGGCAATATATTTATGACACACAGGATTCATGCATGTTTTTAATAGAACACATTGACTAGAGAAACCACTGTGCTTCCAAAGACACCAATTAAATAAAAGTGTAGATGGAGGTTTAGTGTAGATGAACATTGCAGACATTTATCTGCTGCATGCTAGCAATGAGCACAGAACCAGCACTTGCTTTCTGTTTGCCATTACAGTGTCAAAATGTCAATATCTACCATACTCAAACCTCCATAGTGCAAATTCCTACTTCCTGGGAGATACCCAACAACAAGTGCATTCTGCCATTCTTTTTTATTATGGTTGACAACATTTAGACTAAAGGTAGCCTAACTGAACCTGGACTAAACACATGTGAAAGTGGTTATACTTACCAGGCATGGCCTCTCATTTGATTTGAGAGCATATGGTTTCAACTTTGTATATTGATTTTGAGGTTGTACTACTTCTGTACAGTTAAGATTTTACAATGGAATTGGTTGGAGGGAACTCCTGCATCCACGGCATTTATAATAGAGTTAAGAAGCAGTTGTTCTAAAATTTATTCCTGGGGAACCCCATTGGTGGCTGACCACCAGCCTGATGTAGCTCAGTTTCCTTGCCTCTTGGAGCCTGACCCACCAGTCAAATGCTGACCCAATGTAGCATGGATTTGTCTAGCTGAGTGATGGACATTTTGTCCAGAAGGACACTGCACAAAAGAGAGTAAAAATCTTTGCTAAGGTCAAAAAACACCTCATCTACTGGCTTCCCTTGGTCAACTAGATGGGTGACCTTGTCATAACAACAAATTTTGTCCAGCAGGACATTCCAGTTGTGAGCCTCTACTGTCTATGACTGGATGTTCCTATTTATTTATTCCATAGAAGATGTCTCAAGTCAGACAGAAAGAGTAACAAAAACCACCACCACTTCAACACTTGCCTGTGGATATTTTACCTCTCTTATGCTGAAAATGTTCTAACATTCTTTGTTATAGAGGCTGTATTATATGAGGCAATGAGTTAAATAACAAATATTTTCAGAAAAAAACAAAAAGACTGGGGACTGAATCCTAGCTATAAACTACATATGGTTTTGCTTTCTTTTCTTGTGACCAGATGTGGAAACTAATCTTTCCTTGTTGTTTTAAAGTAAATAAAAAATGGTAA
This sequence comes from Nesospiza acunhae, assembly GCA_013398715.1. Taxonomy (NCBI): domain Eukaryota; kingdom Metazoa; phylum Chordata; class Aves; order Passeriformes; family Thraupidae; genus Nesospiza; species Nesospiza acunhae. Next base: position 471,648 of record VZSU01000219.1, read on the forward strand.
ATTCCACTTAATTCTGAAATCTACTGAAAAAAAAAAAGTCACTTCTTAAGATTTCTGCTGATAATTTTTTTAAAAGAGGAACCATAGTTGCAGTAATATTTCAATCTATTACAGATCATAAGTGTACTAAGTATGTGATTTATGCAAATCAGTGAAAAAAAGTGAGTCCAAAATAAATACACTGTGATTAACACATTTTATGCATAATTTTCTATGTGGCACTAAAGGCAAGCACAACTTCTAGACTCCTAGGGGTAATGAATGCTGGAAAAAGTGACCTGAAATGGTAGACTTCAGAAGGCTTCTTACTTGCCTGAAATCAGCTCCCTTTTTTATGGTTCTGTAAGTCTTACTCTAGCCAGGATTACAAATTAGGGTTGTTTCAATCATATTATAAAAAGAACAGATAATAGTGGAAGGAGGGACAAGTCAAGGGGGGACATACCTAAGCACAAGAAAAGATCCATGGAAAAGAAAATAGAGGAGCAAAAATCAGAGTTTGGGCCATATCTTAAGCAGTGTTACTGAGAAGATGGATAAGAACATAACAAACATTTCACAGATTTTTCATCAATCTCCTTATTACAAAGATGCTGAAATATTAAAAGTTGGTCCTTAATTGGCAAAAGATACTTGAAAAATTAGAAACTTTAGACCCCCTGCTTTAGATATCTTAAATTCAGGAGATTCTTGCAGTGCTTTTTTTGTGCTTTTGGTAGGGTTTCTGTTATATTGATTGGTTTTGACTGGGTTTTTAAACTCCTCTTGCTATTATCTCTACTTCTATATGTTACTTAGAAGTGTAATTCAGCTTCTTCTGTGGAAAAAGTGAGAGACAAAAATTGTGGTAGTCTGAGTCCAGTTTGTACTTCAAATATGGTCTGCAGGATTCAAAGGATTCCAGTGATTAGGGTTGATGGAAACTGGAGACAACTTATATGCAAAATAATGAAGGTTATTTCAATTCTTTAAAACAATATATATATGCATTTTCAGTACTAGCACAGAAGCTATCTACCTTCTAAGTTAGTTTACCAGTTTTGGGTTTCTTAAGTCTGTTTCAGAGCAGGCTAAAGGGAAGCTATGAAAAAGGAGATTTATGTACATCTGCTCCCAGAACCTACATATGTAGAGGCTGCATTTGAAGAAGTACGTGTCATGACTCTTATTTTGGTAAAGATGATAGAAACAAAATATGGCATTTGATATATTATCATGACTCATTCTTTTCCCCGTCTTTCTTTGAAATTTTAAAATATTTAATAATAATAATTACACTTTAATAAATCACTTTTTTATTGTAATTTTCAACAGGCTATCAAATTAAGTGTACAGAAAGGAGGAAAGTGTGTCATAGCTACAAATTTATGGAATATTTTAAAATGCATCAACTTTCAAATATACCTTTCCAGGCTATATCTGGGGGGCAGCAAGAATGCACTGAAATAATAGCTACTACTAATTGCAAAGTTTCAGACATAAATAATGTCTATTGCTCTCTGATGCATAAAAGTGCTCATATTTGTTTAAATGTAAACCTGCAATCTAGCCTGCAGATGTTAATGGGAACATTTGCATTCAAAAAGCTAATCTGCCACTAAATTATCTACTTGAGTCAGCATTTAGTGCTGAAATTCCACTAGGATTCACAGCCTGAAAAAAAAATTTAAGGCTTATTTTATATATTCAGGATAGCTAAAGTATGTGTCTTTCATGCAGTTCTCTCAGAAAGTGATCAGAAATACTCCTGGATCAAATATCTACTGGTAGATATCGTAAGTGATGCTTAAAGAAACACCAGCATTCAAGGTGACTGAAATATGTCAACACAGCTGCTGTGTGGAAAAACATCTGTTTTCTGAGCAAGTATCTTGGAATGATCTGTCTACCCCACACCTGCCAGAAAACCTGCATAAGGTATCATAATCCAGCTTCAGAACTACCTCTGGAAGGAGTACAGGAATTCCATTTGACAGTGATAACACCACACTTAAGATTTGTTTTCCTTTGTCGTCTGGACAAAGGTCATGACAAAAGGTCTTTGTTCATGACAAGCAGTGACCTTTAAGGCTAAAAGCACCAAACCAGCTTGCGCTGGCTGCTGTGTGCTTTCTTCATGGAATCAGGCTTCTTTTCAGGCCTCAACTTGCTTGAATGGTAAAGTCATCAAGACAGAATGTTGGAGCCGAAGATTCCCTGAATCTATGTATTCTTCCAATTTATGTGCTGGTGACAATATAAGAGTGAATATTTAAGTAGTCAGATAATTGAATTTAAGGAGGAAATTAGGAAAAAGTATAGGCATTCTGCACATAAAATTTTAAATTTAAATATAATCAGGGTTATGTCATATGATGACCTGGTTTCCAGGTATTTTCATGCCAGGCAGTTTGCCAGGTTTATGCTGCTGTTCCACCATTGCTTCATAACATAACTAGGAGAAGGAAAACCAGCATCTCTACAACTTTCCAGCTTGTGTCCCTCCACAGACAGCAGGAAATTCTTAGTGATACTGACTACTGTTACGAGAGTTTTCCTTAGCTTGCAAGCTTTATGGGTGGGGTACCAAACATTCTGCCTGACATTCATTTACTCCCCTCAGAGAAAATTTATGAACTTCTCATTTGGATTACTGAATTTTCTATGTCTCATTTACTATTACCTATAAGTCATCTGGATATACTTTTACCGGCATTCATTGCATTGTCAAGCAAATTGTAGATTCACAGAATTGTTAATGTTAGAAGAGATCTTTAAGGTCACCCAGTCCAACTATCCACCTGGCACTGCCAGTGTGGCCCCTAAACCACTCAACCACATCACGAAGCACAAGATCCAGGCCCCTCCAACACCTCCAGGGATGGTGACTGCACCACCTCCCTAGGCAACCTATTCCAGGGCCTGACCTCCTCGATGGTGAAAAATCTTTTTTTTTAATATAAAAACTGAATATCCTCTGTAAATCTACGGAGGATTTTTTTTATTATAAAGCCAAAAAAGCATAGTTCTCTTTCTACCAATCAAAGAAAGCTAAAATTAGTAGCATTTATTTTAATGTTCTAAAATTCAAAAACTTCATAATTTTTGTTGGAAATAAAAATGCTCTTTTTCTCTGGTCCCACTAGTAATGAATAGTATATGGGAGGTAAGATTTACTATTCCTTAATGTAAGCACACATATTATATTAGGACTCATGTCTGTTGCGCATGCTCACAATTTTTTAATAAAAAAACCACTTTTGATTCTGATGAATTAAAAAGAGTTAGAGATGCATGTGTATTTCACAGTGGTTTAGAAAGAAACCATTTTCAAAAATGTAAGCATTGATTTAATGCTGGTAATGACACTGAGTGAAATATAAACACAGAAATAGTAAACATTTTTATGGTAGAACTACATCATCCTATCTTTGGCTAAATCTGATCATTAATGCAGTTTCCTAGAATATCACAGGATATAAAGTGCAAAAGAAAACAAAAGAAATAAAAACAAAAGTCAAGTTTTCAGTTATGTTCCATCTGCTTGAAAAAGAATCCTTCTACCTACCAAGTTGATTACTAGTTCAAAAAAAGTTTTAAAAAGCCACACTAATTGTTCAAATTTCCAAGTTACTATTAAATTCAAAGCTTCAAATTAGTAGCATATTAAAAAAAAAAAAAAAAAACACAGATAAATCTGGATTAACTCAATAAACTCCAATTTATCTAATATAACATAAAATTTTCCTAAAATTTGCTGATATTTCCTTTATTCCTCTTTGAAAAGTGCAGTAGTCTGTTATATCATCATTTAAACTGAGTGAGGTAAAGTCTTAGCTATCTTTTTACTGCTTTTCTGTTGTGATTTTTTTTTAAATTTTAGTTTGGTTTGATTTTGCAGCAAAAAATGAAGTTATATTCGTACTGAAAGACATAATGCATACATGCGCAGGAAAACATAGATTTAGATTCTACCACTGAATCTAAATTTTTGTCTCTTCTTTGTAATTTTTATCTATCTGTAATGCTTGAAGACTGTTATTGCTCAATACCTGCAATAAACTGGATTACTGATAGTTGAAGTACCATGGAATATAGGTAATTCACACTACATACACATATATATATACACATATGAATAGGGATCATATATGTGTGTATATATATGCACATTTATAGCATTTATATTAAATATATATCTTCAGATATAAACACTGATATATAATA
>VZSU01000219.1:476006-531883 GCA_013398715.1 Nesospiza acunhae
ATGTTATGACATGATAAGAAATTATAATATTATATACCTTGGACATGCACATTATTCAAGGACACAACAGAAGTATGAAAGAATATTTCTTCGTTGTAAATAAATGATGAAAACTTTATTACATGAACTTTTTCTCAAGATATATATCTTCTTTCAAACCTTGGAAGTCTAATGTTCATGTGCTCTTTTTCTCTTTTCCCACCTGTCAAAGAAACCCAAACCAATGACCCAAACAAAACAAAACAAAAAAAACAACAACAAAAAAAAACCCACAACCCCCCAAAAACAAACAAACAAACCCGAAAAAAACCCATCTTGAAGTTTTAGTTAGGTAGCTGATCTTTTTCACAGACACAAAAATCACACTGACCTCTTACAACCCACACTTTCCATAAACTGGCATAGATCACTTGAAAATATTTGCCGGTGTTGACAGACAGCACTTTTCAACTTTTTAACATCTTCTTAATGTAACAATTCCAAAGTCATGAAGAAAACGGCATATTTTTTTCCCAACTCATCTTTTTTTTTTTAATCATTCCATGATTCAGGGGACAAAATATAGCAGAATTGTCAAACATATCACAGGCAATTTTGCATATGTGTTTTTGATACAGTGGAAGAGCTCTGAAGTGCAGGTGAACCAGAAGACTACGTTCAAAACTGAGCAAAACCCTGCAGAATTGCCAGATAACCAGTGTGAAATTCACAGACTTAAGAGATAACAAAAAAATCAGGAAAACTTGTGCTATAATTCCCTCCTGTAAAAATGCCTTAAAATTCTTGCAACCTTTTAGCATAGGTTTTACTCATTTTGGTAAGATCCTGGTAGAGTTTCTTCTGAAATTCTGGCCTGCTTTGAAGGAGCACAAATTCTCAGATTACAGTAATCTCTAAAAATCTACTGATATTATAGTATTGGAAAGAAAAGCTAAATATTAATACCAATGTTAATTAAAAAAAAAGTTTCACATAGAAAAATGTAGAATCATAGTATAATTTAGGTTGGAAAAGGTCACCAAGATTATTAAATCCACCCATTAAGTTACTTTTGCTAAATTCACCACTAATCTATCTCTCTAAGTGCCACGTGTATGAGTGTTTTACATAAGTCAGTTCCTGGGTCACTGCTTGGCATCTTCCAGTGCTTGGCAGCTTCAGGTGAGAAAATATTTCCTTATCCAATCTAATCCTCCCCTGCTGCAACTTGAAACTATTGCCTCTTATCCTACCTCTTGTTACATGGGAGAAGAAACTGACCTCTGCCTGGCTATATCCTCCTTTGAGGGAGTTCTAGAGGGTGACAAGGTGTCCCCTGAGCCTCCTCTTCCTCAGGCTAAACAACCCTGTATCCCTCAGCTAGTCCTCATAGGCTTTGTGCTCAGTGAGTGTCCAGTGTTCTGGAATTCAATAAACCTTGACAAAAAACCATTTTTATCATTAGTTTTTACTCAATTTAAATTAAACAAGTTGGAACAATATAGCTTTTTTTTTTTTTGTTTGTTTAAATCTAATTTTATTTAGGTCTTTAGTAATTTAGGAATAATCATCAAAATTAAGACCTCATGCAGGCATGAGTGCTGTGAATGCTTTGGTTAATCCTAACAAAAACCCTTTACTCGAGCAGCATATTGAAAAAAGATAATTGAAACAACTACATTGTGCTTGCTACACATATAATGTCACACAAAGCAAAGCTGCCTATTAATAAATGTAAGAAAAACCCAAGCAGTTCCATTAGGCTGAAGTGCAAAGTATGTTATGTTCAAATGTTAAACCTAGCCTCCATGAAGGAATGGAATAAATAGTGATTAAAGGGTGACTTCCCATCTTTCTAGTTTCAATGTCAAGACACAGAACAAGGAGTCCTTCCTTAAATATTTATATATTGAGTTGGAGCTATTTGACAGTCATAGCCTTTCATATCACCTGCTTACATGAAATGCTTTTATAAATATATATATATATATGTATGTTTATAAAACATGCATCTGAAGTGTTGTATTATTTACAGAGTTCTGCCTCAAAATTTAAATTATAAACTAAAGATATGAAGAGACAACAAGGAAAAAATCAATTTGCATGCATGTTTGAATTTCATGAGATGTCTGTTACCATGTCTGCATTTATCTCCTTGAAGCAATGTTAATATAATGTAATTAAACAACACATGGCAGTGAAGAACGGTGCTAAATGCTTCCAAAAATGTATGTTGCTAGGTGTCACAGTGTTTCATTTTTCATATGAAAACATACATATAATCAATATCCTAACTGAATCCTCCCTTGTTTCACAATTGGAGTTCAGAGAGAAGTTCACATGAAAAGACGATGCCTGAAATAAGAAGACTTCCAGTTAAAGATGCCCTTTCTAAAAGGACATTGCAGTCATGGCCCATTGTCATTCAAGGGCTACTCTGAGGTAGCTTCATGCCTGCCCTCCACCTGTCCCTCTCTGTGTTTCATATAGAAGAAAAAGAAGTGGATTGTCTCACTAGGTAGGTTTAATGGGTCCATCATCTAAATTAACAGCAAACAAATTTAGTGTTACCATTTTCTCATCAAGAAGATAACAAAAGTGAGGCCAATTATTTTATTTTACCTGATTTACTGTGGCTTAGTTGGGACCTTATACTCTGTGCCTTGTTGAAGTGATGTCCTATTTTTTTACTGTATTTTTAACTTATTGCTAGGTGAGGTTTCCCAGTTGGTTTCTTCTGTAAGTCTGATGAAACACAGACATCTGAACTCATTGGTTAAAAAGAAATCTGCTTTCATCTTCATACTTTATCTAGACTCCCACAAGCCAGTGGCCAGATTGGACATATTTATCATTTTTCTGTCTTCTAATGAACTAACCCTCCCTTTGGTCTTTGGATTGCTTACAAGGCTGAGCACTGAACTTGGCTGACTACCCTTTCCTGTATTAACAAAGTCTGGGGCTGCCTGAGGCATCAGTTACCATGAAAGAAGTTATAATTTTTCAGACTGGCTGATAATAGATAGAAAGCAATAAGAAGGGAAGACAGGCTAAAAAGGTGTAATAGAAGTACAGTCACAACAGAGACAGACAAATGACATAGTCATTACATAAAAACATATTTTTTGTACTGTCCTTTTGTTTCTATTTCTACTGATACTTGTCTTGGTTGGTGTTTGCTAACTGTCTTAATTCTTTGCCAGTCTTACCATGTCATCCAAATCCAGCCATCTTCAGGCAGAAAACCACTGATCTCTTCAATTATTTCCCTCAAAATTAATTAGTTATTTTTTGTTCATTACTTAATTTGCAAGCGTCTTTTCCTCCCAAGGTCTCATTTCTTTGTTCTCTATGTAATTTGAAATTTAATCTCAGACAGGTAACATTATATAAATTCAATTGAATTAAATTAAACTTTTACTTGATGGTTTGTAGGACCATTCATCCGTCTCCAACACTAATTAAATGGAACCATTTGCAAAAATTTATGCATGAAATATAAAAGCTGAAATGAAAAGAAATACACCAGTATAAATAATCTACTTAATATATTTGCTCATAAACCTCAACCATATCCAATATAAATGTAGGATGGCAGCAAGACCAAACCCTGACAAAACCAACTTCTATAAAGCCATAGTCTTCTTCATGCAGTGAGTAAGGTTACCTGGCACTGACATAGAATAATGGTGTAAACTGAAATTCTTTGTTGATGTGTCTTTGGAATTAAAAACTAAGCTTTTTGCACTATTCCTCCAAGAAGAAAAGCTGACTAGATCTGCAAAATACTGAATTTACAGATTTCAGAAGTACTCGAATTCTTTCTGTCCATAAAACTATACTGATCATGCATAGTCTCTAGGCCTTAGACTCAAGAAATCAACAACAAAGCTCATCAAGTGTAAAGGTACTAGGCACTCAGCATGCAAACCCCAAAAGGAAAATAATGGGTTTTTTTTCAGGCTTTCATAGAGCAGAATGGCAGAAGGTGTCCAGAAATATAATATTTCAGAAATTCTTTTAACTGTTAGAATCTGATGATGGCCTGATTTTCATGTGATTTATTTATATTTGTCTATAAATCCAAAATAATTATACTGCATTAGAAATCTTTTTTTGTGGCTCACCAAGCATGCTGCTGTAGCTGAAACAGCTGAACAGTTCTATATATTAACTGAAAATTTAATTTTTATGAACCAACACAGGTATAGGACAATGCTCAGACTAAAGCTTGCTTCAAAATACTGAACACCATGTCAGCTTGGAAAAATGAAGAAATCACAGATGTGCTGCTATGTAGTTATTATTAGAAATAACTCATCTTAAATTTATGAGATATCCATGAAAGATTTTTTTATGAATCATAAGTGGAAATTTTATTCATATTTAAGAAAATCCAACAAAAAATAGAAGAAAGAAAAAAAGAAGCAAATAATTATTCTCAGGATTGTGTGGTAGTTTTGTTTTTCTGGCAATTTTTTCTTCAGTAAGAAAGAACATCATTAGTGTAGTATTTTAAATAACAGTCAAAATTCCGGTGTTCTCTTTTGTTAAGAAAACAGAGAATTTCAGCACTATATATGTTTTAATGAAATCTTTGAAAATGAATACACATAATAAAATAGTAATAAGTTGCCTATATGAACATCTATATGAAATTCATATAGATGTTCATTGACAAAATGACACCTCAGAGTATTCATATCTGGAGACAAATACAGGGAGTTCTTCAAAATACTAAGATTCAGACATATAGATGATCTATCTGACTTCAGTGATCACTCAGGGAAATGGATTTTAATGTCTCAGGGTTAGGGTACTTGATGTCTATCACAATTTACTGATAAAATACCAAATAAATAATGCTCTTGAACTTTTGTTGAGGAAGCACAAGTAAAAGTCTGAATTTCATAGGAGCTGAACATAACCCAAACAAGGTAATTCTTATGGATTTTTTTCCCCCTTTGGATACTTTTGACACTTCCGAGGTGGGTGGAAAAAATCACAGTGGGGCAAACTAGCAGGGTACTATAAGCAGAGCCATCTGAAAGAAGAGCTGTGCAGCAGAATGCGAGCAGACTGTGCGGGGGTGTCGTGCAATCCACCTTAGCTCTGCGGTGTACCCAGCTAAACACATCTAATTCCAGCTTGGAAGAAAAGAAGAGAGGGGAGACTTTAAAAACCAACTTCAGCAGTTTTGCAATTAAAAAAAGCCTTAAAATTAAATAACAGAATTAAAAACCAGATTCTTCTCAAAATAAAGCCTGTCCACCCATATTCTCAATGACGATGATGACTAAACAGTGGAGAGCCACATTAAAGAGTTTTCTTTGGTGAAAAATGCATAGTCCCTGAATATTCTCTTAAAACCAAGGGAAAAATATATTTACAAATAATTAAAATTTATTTTGTGGCAATCCTAATGACTATGTTAATTTCTTTATTTTTAAAAAATATGACAAAGAAACATAAGTAAGTGAAAAATATTTATTCTTAGAAAAATTCAGCATTTTTTCAAGGCATTCCATACCTTTCATATATCATAATTCTACCTTAATGCCAGGCTTTTCTTTTGTGTTTAGGAAAGGGAACTGTCAATTTAGTAACCTATGTATTGCATCTTATTCTGTCATTGCCCAAGAGTGGCACCTCTGAACTATTCAATCTCAAGATAACTATGCTTGATTTCACGATTGCTCAAATCCATGCACAGTAGATGAACTAACATATGCTACTGGAGTTATAGATTTTAGAAGTTATGAAGAAGAGTTTAAGCCCTTTCAGAACTTGAGCCTGCCCTTATTTTCACTACATTTACAGTTACATGTATCATAGACATAAAATAGAAAAAATCTGATATGGGAGGCATTTTAAGAATAATATTTGCATTTTTAAGAAAAGGTGTTTCAATATATTTCAGATAATTTTTACTTTCTCAACTGACTGCTGTATATAACAGTGATGCTGTATATAAGTAGTTACCTTTGATTATTTATGCTATTTATAAGATGAATGTCCTTTAGAGCAATCACATTTTCATAGATAAAAAAACCTGCAGTACTAAGTTAAAATACCTTTTCTGTTTAAAATACAGAAAAAAATAATTAGTTCAGGGACAGAAAGGCTGCACATGTGATCACAGTTTACCTACACATTCTCCACATTTAAGAGAGGGTTTTCTGTTTGTTTGGTTGGTTTTGGGTTTTTTTTTTAAACTTTAAAACAAAAACCCCTGAAGTGCAAAAGAGCTGATGGACTGCTGAGACAGGGATACAAAAAGACTCTTAATCTGAAAACAAACAAACTACCAAACAAAAGAATACTTGTAAATAGACTTTTTACTTCTGACCCAACTCAAATACTAATTTCCTACAGAAATGTCATGAAGGCACTATGATAACAGTGTTAGTCAAATGCTAAAAAGCACCACAAGAAAAAAACACAAACCAAACTAAAGAAACATTAAGAAGCAACTTCACTAAGAAATACGTCCCTAATTCCAAAACAACTTCAGCCACAACGTTGTAACAAGACAATAGGTAGATCATTGTCAGGTGGCTTTGCTTCCACACATAGCAGTTTAAATGCTGCTGCCTAGCTGTCTCCAGCAATTACTGAAGTGGCACTGCAGTCTTTTATAGTAAAGGAATGCAGCAGATACAGCCTTGATAACACAGGAGGATTCACCCAGAACAAACTATCCACAGAGGAGAAGAGAAAGTGTAAATGAGAAGAGATCTTAAGGCCCTGAGGTATATTATTAACCTTAGTAGCAGCAAAGGAAACAAGATTTAGACAAGATTTTTTAACTTAGAGATCTAATTTTAGATGTTGGGACTCTCATGAGTGGCCCTGTTTGAAAAGTTAATTGCTATCCTCCATAATGTCTGAAAAATAAGCTGTTGAGAATGCCAAAGGAGACCTAGACCTGTAATTAATAACAAATGCCATTCTCTGTAGTGTCTCACTTCAAATCTTACATGGCAATGACAAAATATTTCTATATTTTATTGTGATTCTGTGACAAAATTCTTTGAAGCACACTGAGAATGTGAAATTAGCACTTAAAAGGCAGTAAAGAGCTTTGTCAAAATATTCTTCCTGCTTTGCAATAAATTTCCACAAATGTGGCAGACACTCTGCCTGGACTTAACAATTGGTTTTGTGTAAGCTGGGATGTTAAAGGCCATAATACTTCCTGAACTTTCAGAAGAAGATATAGTCTTGAGAATTTATAGATACTACCTGCATAAAAATAAAAGACAAGGGTGTCTAACTTGTGCCTTCTAACTTAAGATGATGTTATAAATAATGCTAATCAGAAAATGACCCCTGAAATGCCTTTGTGATTAAAAGGAATACTTTAAAATATTTTTGTCAAAATATTCCACTTTTCTTTAGGGGGGATGAAGAAAAAAGCTGTCATATCCTCTACCTGACTTAATTTTTCCTGTGTCAGTGTGTTACCTTCTGCCAATCTCTAATAATTTTAATCAGTTCTAGAATACTGACTAAGCCAAGCATCATGATGGTTCATCCTAGATGCATAACAGAGCCTCTATACTTCCTGAAGGAATAACAGAAGCAGAAAGTTTCCAAATAAATGTTTCTTAAAGGTTCATAGTTCCAAAAAATTGGTGGTTTGAGGGTTTTTTGTTGTTTGATTATTGTTAGGTTTTTTGGATTTTTTTTTCAATTTTTTCTCTTGTGTTCTGATTAACAATAGGACAATTTACCTCTTCTACAGCTTATACCAAGAACCATAATGATCATGGATAGCCCAATATTTGCTGAATAATAAAACAAAATTTATGTCCCTTAAATGTGCCATTGTGGAAATTTGTACAATTTCATTGCTTGAGTATGTAAATGAAGCAACAATCTGTGGAGCTCTTACACTCCACAATAAACAATACGACTTCAGTTTAAGGAAGGGGCATGCTGAGGTGTATGACAATTGAGATAAGTATTTGCCAAACTCAAATGTCTTCCTAAACCAACTAAACAATCATACTCACTCATTTTCCTTGTTAAGCCTTTTAAATCTGTCAGGTAGCTTGCTATATTTTCTTGAGAAATTAATGGAAGTTAAACAAAAATACAGAGGGATTAGTACCCTGCCAGGCTTATGAAATATAACATCTTGCCCTTTAACATCTAGAATTTCAATTAACACACCATTCATAAAATGGTAGCACATATAAAATTTCCTTAAATCTGAAACCAAAAAGGACTTTGTCACTGACATTTCTTATTTCCAAATTTTCTTCTTTCTAGAGGATGGAGTATTACAGAAGGTTTTCAGTGCTTACATATCAGGCAGTCCAAGTGTTAATCACTATTAGTATTTTAACTTGGTCACAGTCTAGGGTTCCAGGGGAATTAAAATTCAACACACAAGCAAAAAATAGAACACAGAAAATATTAATGTTCAGATAACATAGAGCCTCTTCAAATTTCAACATTGAATGAGCATAACAGCAGTGCAATAAGAAGAAAAAAAACACCCCAAAACACTGAACTAGTAAAGCTACTGACTTTTTTTCAGCTAAATGTTAGTGCTTTAGCCTGCTAACATCCAGAGAAAGATGTAATTTTGACACTGTAGCAAAATTTAATATGTGAAACTCCTTCCAAGTTTTAGTCATATAAATACCTAATTTTTAACAGAAATAAAACACATTCAGTAGAGTATAGAGATAAGATACAATCCTACACTTATATCTGCTCAGAACTTGAGAATATGTTGATCGAAATTTTAGACCCAACCATATTGCCTTACTGGCAGTACATTGGAGGTGGCAATGCAAATCCTCATAAAAAGCAAGACAGAAAACCTTCAAAAAATCTTGCTAGTGTGTAATTCAAAGGAGGAAAAAGAAAGCTGAAAGGAACAACCCTCCCTGGGATTGCTCTTTTTTTTTTTTTCCTATTCTTTTTCTCTACAGTGACTTAATGAATTCTAATGAAATTACATGCTGGTGAAAAAGTCTTGAAGGATTTCACCCATTTACTTCAGATACAATTCTAACTTTGGATTTGAAATTCATAGTAATGCATAAGGAGAAGAACCCTCCCTTGTTTTGTTTGATATTTTTCTCACAATCAACTGGGAGAGAAGAAATGGACTCTGATCAGCTTCCTAAAGGCACATCACCACCCCAGAGAGCAGCTGGTCCCTTACAAAAGCAAAAATGCATGCATCCGTGAATGTAGGTATGCTTGCATATCCTTTAGACATCTGCAGTTTCATGAGAATTGATGTATTATTTTCAATGAATATTCTGATTTTATTAATTTTATTTGTTTCCTCTCCTTTCCTTTTTCCAGCAAAGTTTGCTGCCGGAAAATTCTGCTGTATCTTGGTAGGCTACAGATAAATTTTTAATTTGACAACAGCTGCATAGTCTTAAAAGGATGAATTTACATATTGAAACAAACTAGAAGAAATAGAAGGAATATATTCAGTGGCTTTCACATTCCTGAAAATGGCTGTTGTACATCTTACTATCCGTATTTGTTGCCTCTTGTGACACATTAGCCATAATTATTACACATTACCAGCCCATTCCTGTATTAATCAAATTTATTCTTTTACTTTAGGTGAGGAAGATTTGTAATTTTGATTATGATGTGCTCTATTAGAAAGGAAAGAGCTTCTAGTAAGAGAGCGCGCTAGATTTATTTAAAATTAAAATGAATAGAAAAAATGCAACTTGGAGTGCTCTCGGATGTCCCTTAAGGATGAAAAGAAACAGCAAGAATAATGCTCAATTTTGTCAATATACACTGACAGAGGTAGAGGGAGAAGATTAGAGGATAAGAAAAAGTGAAATGAGGAAAAAAGAAGAACTAACAATCTGAAGCCTTAATACAGTTAGTTGGAAATATTTAAAAATGGCACAGAAATGGGACACCTCTCCTATGACTAAAGGCTGAGAGAGTTGAAGTTGTTTAACCAGTAGAAGACTCCTGGCTAACATTTAGGCACTGGCCTTTCAGAATTTAAAGGAGGCTTGTAAGAAAAATGGGACAAACCTTTTAGCACGACCTCTTGTGACAGGATAAAGGATAATGGTTCTAAATTAATTATTGAATGATTCTCTAAGAGACTTCAGGTTCCTGAAATTTGCTGAAAACAGTCCTCACATGTACCTCCATCTTCTAAGACAGACCTTGTAGAGGACAGAGCTTATTTAAAAGAGGAGTGTCCACAGATACAAGTCCTTTGCCCTAACAAGTGAGGGGGTACCTGAGTGTGTATTCCCTTTACCTTCCTGTAGGATTGTCTTGGGCACACAAGTAAATGGGCTCCTCACCTTCATGAGTTCTCTCCCCTCACTGTTCACTCTTGTTTCCATTTATGCAGCAGCTCTCTAATTCAATGGCTTTCATGCTGGCTATTCCATACAGCTTGCCAATGTCTCTTTTTTTTTTCCTCGACGCTTACAGTAAAATGCCATGGAGGCAATTCAGTAAAAGAACAAAGCACTCTGGACTTTTTTTAGAAAAGTGGGCAAACGCCAGGAGAAAGGTATTTGTGCTACTAAAAACATTTCCAGAGATGTTAGAACATTTTTTTTCTGTTATACATCATAATAATAATAATAAAAAAATCTTGCTACTTCTTGCAGCTCATAAAACAAACAAAAAAAAGAAACTCACAGAAGTTCCTCATTAAGCCAATACTGGATTTAGCATTTGAGAATGCTTCATCCAAGCCACCTGTCTACTCTGTCCTGCTTCATGAATTGCCATTTTTTTCCATTTTCTTCTTTGATTACATTTAGCTTGGGCAAAACACATCTTATCTGATTTTTCTTGCAATATCGTGGGAAGATATTGGTTTGTAAAGTAACTTTGGCAATTAATAGTGTCATAAAGATTGTAATATATTAATTTTCTCTCGACTAATATATTATAAGGTGAGAAGTGCTTTATGGCCCCTCCACAAAGAATAAATCAGCTCTAGCTCAAAGTCATAAAGTAGCAAATTGAAAAGTTACTTTAATTAAAATGTTTTAACATATAGGACTACTGAATAAGCTTAACTTACAGATAAATTAAGCACATTAAATTATGAAGTGAAAACCCACTCTTGTCACCAACTGCCTTCAATATCACCATCTTGCCATGTCAAGAGCAAATTTATGCATCAGTGCTGAAAAATAAAACCTTTTCTGACAGTTAAAATTAAAAACAAACAAAAACAACGTTGTGTATAAGTTTGGTATTATAGCTTCATTTTCCTTTTTACCCCTTCTACATTTTGTTTTATTTTGTTGTAGGAATGGTTGCTAAAGGCATAAATTCTGATTAATAACATAACACAACTAAGCATTTTCTTTGATAGTTAAGCATTTCTCAACTACCTAGGTAAGGTACAACACAGCAAATTTCAACAAGAATATTTTATATATTACAAAGAGGACCATATTTAGCAATTTTGTGCAGCGTCCTTAAATTTCTTTTAGATAGAGAGAAGTTTGTTGGGAAAGTTGTTGTAGCATATATTCATGAACTGATCAGCCTACTCTTCTAGAAGAACATAAAATCATCTTTAAACTCAGTTAATTGACCATGTGAGTCAAATATCTGAGTTCTCAAACATAAAAATGCTTTTCAATATTTAGGTCTCTCAGGACTGTTTTTCTGACAAATTATTTCTTCTAATATGAGTGAGGCACCATTCCACAATTAAATAAAATCTATACGGGCTGGCATGCTCTTAAATTTTTATTTACTATTAGTATTTGAAAGTTAATAAAGTGTAAAGAAATTATGGAGATGTGGTTTTAGTACTAATGATTGCAAAGTAAAAATTAAACAATAATAAGCTAGAACTCACAGAAGAAGTACATTTATGCTTGTGTAAAGTCCAAACATAAAATTGTGGCCCCAACTCACTAGTTCATAGGCTGGGAGATGCTTTCTTTACCAGCATTGGATAGTTAGCTTTCAAAATGGATCTGACACCATTCCATTCCTATTATAAAGCACTTTTTAATAGAATATCAGAATAGAGCAAATATCAGAAAAGAGCAAAAAGGTTTCTTCACAGGTAAATGCTCATCAGAAATTAATAAAAGTGTTATAAATTCTACTTCAAACCAGCTGAAGCCTGGATGTCCTTCAGGAACACAGTGAAACATATGTATAATCTAATGTTTAAAACCAATCCTGCAAAATACATAGAAATTCTTAAAAGCAAAAAAAGAGTTTCCTCAAATCTGACTTGTTTTCACAGAGCATTAATTAGGGTGTTATTAGGAGAAAGAGTTCAGCAAGAAGGGTTTAGAAAATTTACTGACCTCTTAGGCCTACAGATGAAACCAAAATCAATGGTAAAATTGTATAAGAACAATGCATGAACTAAGCTAAGAGAGGTTTAGCAAGCAAATATTATTACTATATTTCTGAACTGTTAAGGCTTGGCATTACCTCGTCCACTGTTCCATGGTCTGATGAAAGTCCAGCAGAACTAGCAAGAAAATCCCTAAATCTTCCTCCAGATTATTTATTCTCCAAACTACAGAATATTCTGAGTTGGAAGGGACCCAGAAGGCTCATCAAGTCTAACTCAAAAAAGGGGCATCTCCTGAATTAAGAGGTTAAGTAACTTGGGTAATATTTACTAATAATTGCACGATATCCCAAAACTAAAGAAAATATTATGAAGGGAAGAAAATCATATATTTCTTATGACATCAGGGAAGGGACTGATGATATTCCTTGTTTTGGAAACTTACAGCTTCATCACAAATTGGACAGTGGTCATAGTCCTGGGTGTATTCTTTCAAAGAAAGGGGAATGGGAAAATGTTGTTAAGTAAGCAGAGTAAGCAGAATTTTTCATTTACTTGCTTCTAAAATGTTCCAATTCATGATGTTTGTGATAACACATAATGCACAGAAAAATTACAGTGACCTGGAAGACATAAACACATGCTGAAAATACACTACACACCGTTTAACTTCAGATTTTCCCTCTCCCATTCTCACTACCTTTGTAATATTTTATCAGGCTAGCCTTCATTCTCTTTCCAGCTGTATTGTTTTACTTTTGCTACAACTTCTGTCCTACTTTCTGAGCTGATCTCTGCCTGTCATTTATGACCCTTCCACTTCTCCACACCTACTCTTTGCAAAGCGTGTAAAAAACATCTTTTCATACCTCTATTAAATTAGCACATCAAAGAACAACCTTTCCACAATGATTTTATAACACTTTCACCGTCACAGATGCCTCCTAGACAGGAAGAGCAAGCCAATTTGAACAAAACCCCCCCAGAAATAATAAAGAAGAAATAGTGGATTCCTTTTCTCTGTTCTTAATGCATCTGAAAATGCAAGAAAAGCCCTAGAAATTCTCATTAAAACAAGAGAACAGGAAATTGCTAACCCAGAGTGGCTTAGTTTATTTGATTAAGTTGAATCTGATAACGTATACTAACTGAGAAACTGGACATGCCCAGAAGTATCTTCTACAACTTAATATGAAGAAACATATCAACCTAAGAGAAGCATCTTGTGGCTTCTGTATTGAAATTAACACAGTGACATGAGCATGGCATGCACCTTTATTCCAGACCTTGATCAAACACCACTCAGTTTATCAATACAGGAATAGAATAAGATCTTGAATATGAAGGTAGGTGTGGTATTTTAAACCTATGAAACTGATTTTGAAGAAATATATTTGTATAGTTAGTACAGTCATAGTCAAGTAGACTCCCCCACTCTTTTCAGCAAAGAGAAGTAGACATGATAGCTCTTGAAACATTTACTCCAGGCATATTTATACTTTGTCTCAATGATGGCAGGGCACAATTCTGTATTACTCAGAAGAACCACAGTAACATTTGGTTCTGGGAAAACTGTCTACACTAAACGGAATCTTTTCCAAGCCAGAACAACACTAGAGACCAAGGCATAAATAACACATTGTCTCAGGGCAGCACTTTGGTTCCTTCCCTCTATAAAAGCTATTTATTAAACTGTTCCCATACCTGTGGAAAGACTTCACTACTTCTCTCTTCCCAGACTAAGAGTGTGGAATTTAACAGACAAGGTTTCATCTTGATGATACTGCTTGCTACAGTAAGTCATAACTTTTTTATATATATCAAAGACCATAATTATATTAAAATGAAATAGTCTAATTTTCTAATATTATAATATTATAATTCTAATATCATAATTCTAATATTATAATACTATAATTCTAATATTCTAATTTCTCTTAAGAGTGTTTAATATCGCATTATCTTTGAAATATTGTTCACAAAACTGATAGTAATTTTTTTACACAACAACAACAGCAACAACAACAACAAACAGTAACAAAAAACCCCAAATCAGTATGCTTAAACTTAATTATATGTTTACTGATGCAGTTTCCCAAGTCATCTTTTCTTTCTCATTCCAATTAATATGCTTAAAAACACATAGACAGCAAAAAAAGTTAAGGACTATAAATCGTTGTTAAAGCTGTAAAAGAATTCCTTATCAAATGAAGATATTTTAGAAATGCCAAAGAAGATCAAGATAGGGAAAATGTTAACAGTTATCAATCTAGGCTGTCACTCACTGAAAAGCGTTACAGGAATTAGATGGCATTTTGAAGTAGTTAAAAATAAAGGCTTAAGTAGTCAACAGTAGTACTTTTTACCTGTTCCATGACTTATGGCAATGCTGCTTTTAAGATTAGTACTTTTTCAGTAATGAAGCACTTTTGGAGTGTGGGATACTTTTTCAAATTACTCTGTTTCTTTAAACAGTATTTGTCCAGATTTACCTCTGATGCAATTCCTTTGACTTCTAGCAAACCATACCTTGATCTTTGCTCCTATGACATTAAGACAGCACTCTACTCTTCTGCACTTAAAAAATGAAGAAATTACATTCATAAAGCTATTCTTGGTTTTCTTTAGGTAAAACAACATACATCTGTACACTAAAATAACCATACCAGTAACTTCTAAAGTTACATGTCCATTACTGTAAGCTGCTTTTGGAAAAGATGACAGCAAGAACTAAACCAAAACGAAGGGGGAATCTCAGAAGTCCGCAGTTGAGTTTTTACCTCAACTTCAGACTTCCCGAAGGAAGGTGAATTAACAGATTTTCAAATTTCTATATATAAAATTTGGTTAGAGTTTCCAATAGTTTACCAATTGCTCCTATTTTAAAGCAACGGTATGCAAAATCTTTGTACCTAAAAGCATGAGATCTTTTCAAAGCTGAGCAACTTTTTCCCAAAGTTTAAGTCACTTGGCAATTTCTTCAACTGGAACATACTGACATTTCATGCCAGTTTCATTTATATTTCATAATTAATTCCATGAAGTAGTTAGTGAATTTAAGAAAAAATGCTGATAAGACTTTCCTCCTCCGTCTTGGGAATAACTTAACCATAGAATCAGAAATCAATAAATCCACAGAATGATTTTGAAAGGAAGCACATTTTGGAGGTCATCTAGTCCCACTCACTCCTTAAAACATGACTACTTAGATCAAGATGCTGAGGATGATGCCAAATTTATTCCAAGGACAGATATATCATAATTGCTCTAGGAAACTTGCTTCAGTATCTAATCCCCCTCATGGATGAAAAACGAGCCAAGTAGCAACTAATAAACAAGCCAACCAACTAACCAACTAACATAAAATCTTCTTATACCTAATGGGAATCAAAGCAAGATACAATTTTGAAAATTATTCTCAAAGGCGCATGCATCCCTGGCATACCTAAAGTGGGGCATGTTGGTAGTTTTACACAAAATTATCTGTTCTACATAATGGATTTACAAGCCTTTCCTCCTCCAGAGACATCCTATAGATGTATTTTCACTTTCTGGATGGCAAGAATTTTCAAGGAAGACTGAACAGCTGCCAATTTAAACACATTAAAACACATTTTAAACACCTTGAAGAAACAATGCAATTTTGTGCTGCCTGAAATATAAGTGAGAGGTGGCAATGTTAAAGCATGAAAGTCCCAAGTGTCCTGGGGCAAATTTAACCTCTGGAAAGCACTCCTGTTCCTCAATACCTTCTCCTATCATGTGCAGGATGTAAGGAGGGGGCTGGGTCCTTTTCCAGTTTGGCCAGAGTGAGCAGGTTTTGCAGTCAGGTGGTGCTGGGTTCCGTGTGGTGAGCAATGGCCTGTGAATTGTTTTCCTGTCTTGTACACTCTGTTATCAGTATTAGCAGTGTTATTTTGCTCTTCTTATTTCATTACTGTTTCTAGTTAATTGTTCTTATCTCAATACAGGATCTTTACATTTTATTGCCACCTCTTCTCCTCTCCATCCTGCCATAGCCAGGAGGGAAGGAGTGTGCAAGCAGGGTGTGATCTTGGGTGTTTCAGTGGGAAAATCAAAATTGAAAACACCACTCCTAAACCGGGACAGAGGGGTTTCTTGCTTTGTCATTATTATGTATTATGCTGTCAAAGTCAGTCCAGAGGTAAAGTACTACCGATTAATTGTAGTAAAACCGAGAAATCATTGTATTTCCTTTAAGCAAAGGATGTAGATCCTCAGAGAGAGATGGATAGATAGATAGATAGATAGATAGATAGATAGATAGATAGATAGATAGATAAACATATATACAAACATAAATTACTACACTTATGTATATATATGAAATTAAATATCATAAAAGACCAGTCTTGACAGTAGGCTGTAACTCCTTATCAGTTATTTTTTGATGAAAAATTTAATGCATCTATAAATCTGGTTTTATACTGTGTTAGATACGTGATACCACAGTTTTTCAGTATTTTCAGATTATAAGCTTGAGTTTATTATTCTTTTAAGTGCTGTAATTATTTCTGAATTTCTAAAACTGTCTTTCCATTTCCTAGCACTTCACAGCACACTATTAGCTAAAGGCTGTGTGTGTGTGTAAAGAAAACAGAAGGGTTTATTCCAGTCACATTGGGGAGTTAGACACTATTATCCCTAAACATTTAAAAGTACTTGTCCTCCAGAAAGAGATAGCACTACTTTAATTGCACTGACTTTCTTCAGGGAAGGAAAAAAAAATCCACAGAAAGATTTTTCATAAAAGGAAAACTCACCTGAAACAAACATTTTTATGACTAAGGCTGGAATAAATATCTGCTTAAAATTACAATTCGCAAGCCTAGAAAAGTTGCGGGGTTTTGCCCTTTTTGGTTTTAATTAGTTGTCTTGGTTTTTGGCCAGAACAGAGTTAATTTTTCACAGTAGCCATGAGGGAGCAGAGCCTGGGACTGTGTGGGTGAGTCTAGGTTGTTATTCTAAACCACCTAAGGTCATGCTTGGTGGCAAGAGTAAGGGGTTCTTGCCTCTGAGAAGAAAGTGGGCATGGCCTGTGGTCAGCGAAAAAAGCATGGAAGCACAGAGGGTCTGTCTGCAATTGTTTCTTATAGTCCCAGGCTTTTGAACATTTTTCCATCTAAATCACCCTCTTTTGCACACCTTTGGTTTTTCATAGTTTTGTAATTGCTGTCCATTTTTCTTATCTCACTGCTGTTTCCAGTAGATTGGTTTTATCTCAAAACATTATCTTTGCCTTTTGTCTCCCACAGGAATGATAGGTTGAGGAGTGACTGGTGATTTGGAGTGCTATTCCTAAACCATGACATTAATAAAATAAATAAACCAGAAAAATAAGATTTTACACACAGATCCTTCATTTCATAGTTTTTCTCAAATTGCAAAATATAGACCTGACAAGGCTGGGAAAAATATGGGAGTATTGTATACACACTTAATGGATAAAAAAATAATTTTATGTGCTAACTACTCTGTCTGGAACTGAAACTACTTGGATCCATGACAAAACTGCATCTCAAAGAGCTAATGAGATACTGAGCACTTGTTTTTTTTTAAGCATAAATCAAAATTTAAGACATTAAGACAGAAATATTACATCAAGAATAAAACCAACAGTAACTGTGATCTTGCTACAAACATAAATGAGAACATCAGTGGGAAAACCATCATCAATACAACAATAATAAAAATATAAACTTACCAGGCTGACACTGCTCATTTTTCAGAATTGTGGTGAAAGTCTTCCACTACTTCCCTCCTTCAGACTATCTTAATATCAACCTGATAAGAAAATAAATAACAAAACACTCAACTCCCAACAAATAAAATGCATAAAATAAAATAATATTTTAGACAAAATAACTTGAGTTGCTGAAATCCTTGACTAGATCAGTGAGATGGATGATCTTTTTCCTTTCACTGTTTTTATATTTCAAGAGTGAGTACCTAGCACATCTTTGACATTAAGAACTCATAAAAAAGAAAAACACATCCGTGAAAACTGTTAAAGTTGCATATCTACTTGCATATCTACTAGTTTCTGACTGTTTTTAAAATGTAGTAAATAATAATGGAATCTTTAGAAATGTAATTTATGAAGTTGTAGTCATAGATGGCAAGAGATAAAACTTGTTGCACACTGAAATCTAGGACTAGAAGTAGTCTTTTATGTCTCATTTTTTTTCAAAGTGTACTTAATGCTATTGCAGGTTTATATTACTTAAGAAAGAGCTTACAAAGCACTATAACACAGTCATTGAATAACAAAAAATCATAGCATTTTTTAGGGAGGGAGGAGGTAAGGCAGGTTTAAAGGAAAACATCACTGGGGAGCTGAAATCTACAGCATGGTGGTTCTTCAATAAAAATCCTTCTTCTGGTTATATAACAGTTGTAGTATCATTCTTAAAAGTGATAGTCCAGATACTTCATGAAATGCAAATAATCTTCCATCTGGCATAGGGTTTTACTTGAAAATATTGACTTATTTTTAATATTTTTTTTTTTTAAATTAATGTGGCATTTTGGATTCAGGACTTTAAACAACTTCTACCATTTTAGTTTTGAGAAGCACTTGGCTGTACAAGATATCACCAAAAAACTAGTACCAAAGTGACAAGTCATTTAAGAAGATCTCAGCTGATATAATGTTAATTTTTTTCCTGAAATAATCACCCAATGGTTTATCATACTGACTAGACAGGGTTAGATTAGTTAGGTTTATTTTAATTTTGAGGTGCCAGAGAAGTCAAAGAGGAAGGTTTCTTTGCTTAGCAAATGTCTTTTTGCATAATCTAATGCTAATTTTTCTCCAGGTGCACTTTTAGGTATGCTCTTCTAAATCACAGCTTTGTAGAAAAAAGAGAGAGGCTTGACTTAGCTATCACAAATATGCTTCCAAAGTTTATTTCTATAACTAACATAAAATCTATCTCTCCACTTTCTGTTGTTAAGATCTCAGTCAAGACAACTGTTTGTATTAGAGTAGTCTCTGCTTCTTAAATTCCATTGCCTTGCAGCTTTTACAGCCACAATATTGTGATTCATGTTGAGAACTGGACCTAATGTATCAGGCTTTTTGAATTTTTCTATGAAGAAACACAAAGCCACAGACCAATTGTCTGGAAAGAACCTCTGGAAGTCTCCTGATCAATGTCCCAATTCATATGCTGGATCAGGACTGAATTCAGAACAAAGAGTCGCAAACTTAAGTATTGAAAAGTACATTTTCATTACACATTTAACTTTAAAAGTTAATAAAAAGCTATAATTTTAGCAATTCTATGCCATTTTTACAAATATATAAGGGCTACTTAACATAATTTAGTTAGCTTTGATTACTATTTTAAAATTATTTGTTTTATATAATTTTCTTTTATCTTATTGCTATCCCTAATTTGAGTACATTACATGTTCTATCTATCCATCCATTTTTAGATATTCCTGCTTCCATATCTGGATCAATGAATGCATTAAAACTTGCCCCATTTATGTGACAGAAAAGCTTTTCCTTCAAACTACTTTTAAAGCTAGCAAAAATAGTTACTTCATCCTCTGTGTAATGAACAATAAGTTTTCTAAGAGTAGATATTTTTTAATAATCTCCTTAGATGGTATGAAGGTTACCAGAATGATTTTTGTGTTGTTTCATGACTTGGAGAATGTTTTTTTACTGTCATAAACCAGGAACACTAGAAAATTTCTTCACTGTTCAATTAACTACTTTCAGAATGCACTGTTTAAATAATTTTCCTTCTAAAGTACTACAAGGAATTATGTTGTGTCAGATGCACTGCTAAGTGGTACTCTAATATTGACCTGTGTTATACACAGGGATAATACAGGTCAATATTAGGAACTGAGGAAGGCTGTAAGAATACTCACTTGACTTGTGAGACATATTGTAGAATTCTTGACAACAGAAACTAAATAGCAAAAGTCAAATTCATCTGTTAATGAAGATGAAGAGGCAGTCAAGGTAACCCAAGAGGCAAACATAGAACAGAAATAAGCACAAACTCTTTAAGAACTTGGGATTAAGGCAGGCAAGACCTTTGATATTTCTTCTTAAAATATTTATGCCATTCAAAAGATTCAACTACTGAACTTCTGGATTATGCATAAAGGGTGACATGATAAAAGATTTAAACTCAATATGCTGAACATAAATGTCTGCTTAGAATCCTGTGCCTTTTCATACTGAAAAGTCAAGGCCAAGAATTTAAGCTTAGTTCTTGTTTCATTCTACTTTTGTCATTATGATAAGATCAATCATAAATTATTGTCTCACTGGGAAAAGAAGAGAAACAGAGAAAACTGAGACTTTGAGTTATAGTTCTTTTCTGGAGATAATCTAGTCATTGCTTCAGGAGAACTTATTTTCTTGTCTCACCTGACTTCGGGCCAGTATCTGAGCAAAACTAGCTATTCACAAACTACAAAATAGTTTAAAAAATTAAGATCTACTCTGGAAGCATGGTTATCAGAAGAATACACAAGAAATTGTAGTTCAATTTTTATAACTTTTATGTCATGCATTCAGTGTGTACTTGGCACTAAAGAGAAAGCAGAAACTGCCACTGCCCTTCTCTGACACACCCATCTTGAAGAGTCCTAGCATTTCCATAAAGGCATTTTCTTACTTCAAGCACATGCCTTATTCCCTCTCTAAATTTTTTATTAATGAAATTGAAATGTACAGTGAAACCACATGACTCAGACAGTAAAATTATAGGAGAAACAATGGAAAAAAATTAAAAGAAAAACAGAAACACTAATTGCCAATGTTCAGAGCAATAATGTGAGACTCCTCTGATTTGAGTAAAGCCTAATTTCCTTTCATAGAACCATGTTTCTCTAAATATATTTTACTTGACAATTATAACCCTATTTCACATATCTAACACAGTTTCATAGACTCACAGAACAATTTGGTTTGGAAGGGATATTTAAAGTTCCTCCACTCCAAATTGCCAATTGGCATTTTCTCAAAATTTTTTTCCTCTAAAGAAGTGCTTCAGCAAAAAAACCTCTCACAAAATTTTTATTATAATCCCCTATACAAAGATATAATTTATCTAGCATGATACTTTCCTAATGGACTAACTAGAAGGAATTTCCTCTAGTCCTCACATTAGGGCAAAAATGTTACATGCTCTATAGAAATATTAATGTTTTGAGACTAACAGAACTAATGGAAAGACTGTGGTAGATCCATGTTTTTATCATATTAGATATAAAATTTTTGGTTTGCATCTGTCTGTGGGCAATGAGTACTCGTTTGTTTTTGAATAAACTTACTACACGACTTGCAAATAGAAAGAGAGCCAAAATTTTTCCTAATACATGACTGGAATTTACCACACTGAAAGAAGAGCTACTCTATGGTCAGAAAGTAATAAAATACAAAAAAAATATCTCTCTCTCGCTTTCTTTTTCTCTCTTTCTTTCTTTCTTTCTCTCTCTCTCTCTCTCTTTGGAGAACAAAAACAATAAAAAAGGAAAACAGCAAGAGATATCCTCAATAGCAAATCACATTCAGATTTTCCACAAAAATTTAAGGATTTGACTGTTTAAATAATAAGACAACTGCTTATGAATGATGGCCAAACACAGACATCTTATTATTTTGACTATGCTTACGACTTTTAGAGGTTTATTAAACATACAGGTGACACTCAGCTCTGATCTTTAAACTGCCAGTACTAGAATCCAAGAGCATTTACAAAAAGGTTGCTCATTTTATACAAGAATCCTCACTTTCCCTTAGCAGTATTGGAAACAGACTGCTGCTGAGCGTAACATCTGGTCTGAGTAAATAAAGAAATTCTCAGGGTGAAGAAATCACATTTTGCTAAGTTGTTTAAGTGTCTTCCCAGCTGAGAAATCAGAACTATCTTACCCATAGAGCAATGTGAAAAATGATGGAGGACATGATAAGCATTTGAATTAGGAGACATTATTTGAATTTTTGAGGGCTTCTTTTTTGTGCTGTGATTTTATTTTTTTACCTATCACAGCTAGGAATATTGAGGGGCTGTTATCTTACTAAAC
This sequence comes from Nesospiza acunhae, assembly GCA_013398715.1. Classification (NCBI taxonomy): domain Eukaryota; kingdom Metazoa; phylum Chordata; class Aves; order Passeriformes; family Thraupidae; genus Nesospiza; species Nesospiza acunhae. The sequence goes on from VZSU01000219.1 coordinate 498,367, forward strand.
AGGACCTATTAATTTCAAAAGGACTATTTATACAAAAACATATTTTCTCAGTGTAATCAAAGAATGTTAAGGGTTGTTTTTAATTGTGTGCCACAGAGAAAATGAAATGGCACCTGGAGGAACAGCAGCTTTCACCAGGAAACCTACTATTAACCTATTAAACAGTTAGCAGAACAGCAGGTATCTACAGTCTGACATTCCCAGCTTTATGAGCGGATGAAAATAAATTTTGTAATTGATTTCTCAAATGGCTGCATTAAGTAGAATGCTCTTCTGCCTAACAGAAAATATCCCACTCATTACATTAAAATTGAATGGCACACTTTCTAGAAGGATGGTGTGCACATATATACATTCCAGCTGCAAGGCATCTGAGAGATCCTGTCTCTACCCACAACTGATACCACAACTTAATTTATAACTTGAACAAGATGCAATGAAGAGCCTAAGAGCAGTGGGCTTGAAAACTAAATATTTTATGAAATTGATCACAGGTAGGAACCCACTATTTTTTTAAACAGAAAAATCAGATGACTTGCATGATTTGTTTGAGCACAATGAAGGATTAAATGTATGGTTAGGAAATAGTGAAAACAAGATTTCCTGTAAGCAGTAAATTAGTTTTTTAATAATTGCCAGTAAAACGTTTTTCAATTCAGAAATACAGTGACTCCCTAACTGCGATTTCTTATTCTAAAAAGTCAGTTGGTGTTACACATGACCATAACCTTTTAGAAACAAAAAAGTTTTAGGAAATTTTTCTATGGAATTAATGCATGAGTTACTAGGATTCCTATTTCTGGACAGTAGAAAACAGAACAGCAAAGTAATTCTGAAAAATATAGACTATTTATTGATAATATTTGAAAGGGACTCCTGTTAGTGGATATTTAAACAGTAGATACACTTATTAAAAATATTTTATTTTGGATTGTTTTGCATTGAAACCTTTATTTCTCTAACAGAGTATATTACATCATAAGAATGGTTTATCTATTGACAAGTCAATTGACTATCCATTGATAAAGTGATATTTTGAGTAATACAAGCATTCTGGAAACAGCTTTTGGGTGAAATTAAGTAAGTTTCAATATAAATAAAGAAATTAGGAATGTACAAAAATTCAGGGAGTATTCAGCAAGATATTGCTGTGACAGATGCAAATACAGGCAGATACAGCATGAATCAGTGCAATGGAATTATTGTTTTAAGTAAAAGATCTAAGAAAGGTTGTTATATTATAGAGCTTACTCTAAAATAGAGTGGTATAATCCTCAACAATTAAATTTTTTGGCTTCTGATGCTAAGATGGAGAGACTGTAGGAAAAAAAAAATTACATCAAGCATTATTCTAAGTAATGCCAAAACTATAAGTAACCATGTTAAATCTGTCTTTTGTAGCTCAATATTACATGAAAAAATGTATGTGCATTTCAATTGTGTTCTATCTTTGTATAATTTCACAAAATGCTAAATTAAGTTCCATCCTGAGGTCTCTTAAAATTTCAGACCCTCTTCTTCCTACTCATCATTATTTCCCAGCTATACTCCTCATTTACTAAAGTGAATTATTTTTATCCCAAGAGATATAAATTTTACTTAGAAATACACTAAAGAAAAATGCAAATGCTGTAAAATTCTCTGACATAGTGAAGTGTGGGGAGTTCAGTGGAGGCAGTCATGAGAAGTGACTGCTCTGTCCCTCAGGAAATGGTAGATGGGACAGGCGCAGAAATTTCTCCTCATTCGCAGCTCATGCTGCCAAATAGTTCACTGCACAAAATACGCTTCCCTCACATTTACAGTTTGCATTTTTCATGTTTGCTTCTCTGATATTTCCCACAATGACAACTCTGAAAGATACCAGAGCATTTCTGAAAGAGGCCTTCCTCAGGGATTTCTTAGACTTCAACCAGTTTAAGCTGTGCCACAATGATTTTCTGAGCAGACTTCTTAGTATACATTAGTTCCTGCAGTCAGGCTAGTGGTTAGCGCCTACAATTCACAGAGAAAATACAGTAAGTCACATTAAGCTAGAAGAGCTAATGTTATTTCAGACAAAGATTTCATCTTAGATTTCTAATTATTTTAATTATGATAATACCATATACTACAGTATTGGGAATTCTACATTGAGAATACTAGAGGACACTATACTGAGAATACTACCTTGATCTGTTATCAGCTACTTCAGTAACTAAAAATTGTCTTTCAAGCATAGATTATTTCAGCCTAGTACTCTGAAGGGTGCTCAAATCTACCGCAATATTGAATCATATCCTTGTATTCATCATTTCCTTTCTTGATGCTTATTGCAGCAAGATGACCCCCAGCTGGGGAATAACGCACAGTGACTCCATGATCTCAGAAGGCTGATCAATTGCTTTATTAAGCTATACTATATTATACTACATACTACACTAATACTATGTTGTATGCTGTATACCCGTGACCCCTTACAGACAGTCACAACACGCCTTTCACCTAATTGGTCGATCAATCCAAACAACCATCACCAGAGTCCAATTAACAAATCAATTTTGGTAAACAATCTCCCTACCACATTCCGCATGTGCCAAACAACAGATACAGCAAGTAGAGATAACATCAACATCTGTGACTTAGAAGCACCCAGCCGTCAGCCCTAAACAGAGTTGCATCACTCTGTGACACTGCATGCACAGTTATGTTAGGATATAGATTTTGCATACATAATGATAGCGTAATGTGTAGAATAAATCATTAGTGCTACAGTACACTGCCCGTGTGTGAATTTATGAATTACTTGATTTGAAATTTAACTCATCAGATTGAAAATTATAGATTCATGGCATCACAGAATGGTTAGGGTTGGAAGGGACCCTAAAGACCGTCTAATTACCATCCCACTGCCTTAGATGGGGATACGTTCTGCTAGACCAGGAAACTCAACGCCCCTTCTAGGGACTGGGCATCCCTAACTTCTCTGGGCAACCAGTTCCTGTGTCCCACCAATCTCACAGGGAGGAATTTCGTCCTAAGTAGACTGACTGACATACAGTGTAGCTGATATTTTGTCAGTATCAGACACTTCCAGAAAAGGAGTCTTGTGTATTTAGTACACAAGTACTAGATATACATAGATAACCCGTGCACACAAATGCACTATCAGTTGCAACATAGACACTGTGCAGCATCAATTTTCAGACATATTATGTGGGGAAGTACAATCTGCATAGTCTAGGAGATCCTGTCATTCTCACCATCACGTAGAGAGTAAAACTTTGATTATTACATACAAGCCTGTTCGCAGGATGCATGTGTAAGCATACAGGTTTTTGTTTCTTTTATTCCATATCTAGATATTTTTTCCAAAGCGGAAAGACAATTGGACTCATTGTTCACAACACCCTTTTAGGTTGTTGTGAATCTGTGTTTCCAAAATAAATATTTTCTGTTTTTAAATTATTATTTTTAAATTATTATCTTTAAAAACCCAAAAAACCTTCAGTAATTTCAACACAGTTTAAAACATACTTATCACAAGAATTTTTAAAGGTAATATAATGATAGTAATAAAAAAATTATATATTTGATATTTTTCATACCGAAGGTGACATTTTTGTCCAGGCAGCTTAACCAGTAGCTTAGTGATTACTCTTTTTTCCATTTCATAGAGGCCCTTGTTTTCAATGATACTACAATCTTACTAGTAAATATCAAAATACCACTTTGCAGCTCAGTTGTAAACTTTATTTCACTGTAATATAGGTCTTGCTTCAACTTGTTATTCATTACATACTCATTCAGTTAAGCTCTATTTTTAGTGTGTGTCTTTCTTATATTTTATAAGTTTTCATTTTTAGTTCGGTTCCATTCTGCTCTTTATATGCCTAAATTTCTTTAATAAAAAGAGCTACAATATTTCTACATATTAAGTTTTTACTACATTTATACAATACCATAAATATAATACGTTCTATGTAGTTATTAATATTTATATTTGAAATATTTTCTAAATATTTTTAGATATTGTTGATATTAATTAAGAAATGTTAAATTCCCAAGACAAATTACACAAGAATGGAAGAATCCAGGAGAGAAACAACAATCATGAAAGAGCTAGAAATTATAACTGAGACATAAGGGGTATGATAAATAAATCAGTTTGTTCAACACAAGAGAAGACTGAGGTAGTGCATCACTTGACATGAAGAGCCTAGTGATTAACTGTTTTCAAGTTACACTACAAGTTGGACAGCAAATGTTGATTCAACTTTGGAAAACAAACCCTTTGGGCAGTTAAATAATGTAGAAGACTTCTGTCTTGCATAAATCTGGCAAACAGGAAATGAATCTGTCAGGAATGACCTGGCTATAATGAAGTCCACCTCAAGATCTTTCTCACTTGCATCTACTCATTGCATGTCCCTTAGAAACAAAAATCTACCTGAGAAATTAAATATCATTTCAATAACGTCAGGATCTGTGAGATTAAAATTAAAGTTTAATATTATATGATATCTGAACATGCATAAATCTTGCTTTCTACAGACACAGAGTTTTGAACTTGTGCCGTGGCAACAAAAACTTTGAATTTATTCTCAAAAAATGTAGCCATGATGCATATGTGTACCTATTAGGTATCTGGAAAAATTCAACAACGACCTTGCAAGTAAAACACACAATTATTGGAAAGTAAATCTGGCAAAAAACCCCATAAGTAGACCTCACATTTGTTAAACTTAGAAAGTAACAAAAACCAATTTACAACAAAATCTTTTGTGTATAATTGAATTAGCAACTCATTCTGTTTTTGTTTTTTTTTTCTTTATAACCTTAAAGGCACTTGAGACTTCCTCTGTCCAGGACCTGGATAACCAACTCACTTGAATTTCTGAGACCTTGATTCGTGCTCTGACTTCTGTAACATAAATTCTCATGCTCAAAAACCTTCTCTATCTGAGTTAAATCACATTGCTCCAGGTAAGGCTGAGAAATACCAAAGATTTATTCATCATACTCTCAGGAAGGTACACAGACAGGGATGTTAAAATGTAAGTGCCAGAAAATCCCACAGCTCAAGTTCTGAAGTCAGTCTTTACTGCGCTGCCTAGAAATTCTCCTTTGTAAATAAACAGTGCAGATTTTGGGTTTTTTAACTTACATAGGAGACCTACTGATATATTACCTCTGCTCTGAGGGGAGGGGAAAAAAAGAGTAAACAGAGGAAAGTGATTTCATTTATAAATTCAAATGCCTCTCATTTTTCTTTTTTGGATCAGTTTATAGGATTTTCAGCAAGATCAAGGTTGCTCCAAAATCTTCAGTCCTTCAGATTACATTCTGAAAAGTCTTGTGATAACCTAAAGGTGACTGGCAACACATTTTAGAATCCAGCACTGCAGGGCATTTCAGATAAGTGCTTAAAGTATACAAAAAAAAAAACTACAGAACCTTCAGCAAGAGTTTAATCTGTAGACTACTTCAAAGTAGTCCACAAAGATTAATTCTGTCACCTCCTGCAGTTAGAATATTACAAGATGTACGTTTTCACCAAATATTTCAGTACATGCACATAACTGCTAACCAGGCAAAACTCATTTTCAGTTGTTCTCTTTTTGCATTATTTTCTTTTCTTTTCCATGCCACAAAACTGATGCCACAAAATCAATTTGCATTCACCAGAATGCTTGAATTTCAACAAAGAAGCACAAAGATCTAGTTTCATCAGTGTGAAAGAAACACTGTAATTTGCAGTCCAAAAATCTGTGTACTGAAATTGTAGGAACTTTTACAGGGGGAAAAATATATGGGAATGCCATGGTTCTAAATTATTGATAAGTAGTCTTATCAGCATTACAATCTGAAATCCAGAGGTATCTGCTTTTTTGAAATCATGATTCTACTTTTGTTTTTAAAGGGATCAAAATATAATTTAAAAGTAAAAATTATTTGAAAAAGTAATTCCCACACTTCAAAATTTTATTATTCTATACAATACAGCACATCAATAAAAAACACCAGTAAAAAGCCTTTAATGCATAACAATAGCTTTTTAGTATCTTAGAAATGTACTTTCAAGACTGCAAAATGTTATATTTTAAGTGAAGTTCCTCATTAGACAGTATGAGGCATGAAAGATAAGGCATGAAAAGAAGATAAAAAAACCCTTCCTAATAGCCCCTGTGCAGATAACATAGGGCAAAGACAATCAATCCTCATGCTTCATTTATTTTATGGTTTTGAACATTTAAAGACAAAATTTTAGTATTTTCTGTCCCGTTGGGCCTCACAGATCTGCAGCAGCAATGACAAAACAGCAGTAATGACAAAAAAAGATTTGCATATTTGCATTGTGATTTATATGAATTTATATTCCAGTGGCAGGTGGCTATTATTCCCCAGTATGAAAGGTAACACCTGCTCCATTAGTCTGGATTCACTAAAAAAGCACATTGTCCTAGTACTTGGGATAGTCATCAAAATGACACAAACAAACCCAAAGTATCATAAACACAGTATAAAATCAAATAAAATATATGCTAATAATATAAACATCACATTAAATACTTTCATAAATAAGACTAACCTTTACAATCTGTGACTCTACTCCTGACTGAAAAATGAGGCAACATAAAACATATATATTTTCAATGTCTTTTTCATGGTATTTGAACAATTATTTTCTGGACGTGTTTAAATATAATTTTTTGTGACAGCCATACTGCCATGTTTCAAAGCCTTACAACCTCAGTGACAAGCAGTTCTTAGAAACAAATAAACTTTATTAAAAAAAAAACTAGGAGAGCCAATTTTTGAAAGAAAATTTAAGAAAAGGTTGTGCTGGAAAAACAGACTATTTCATCATGTTCTTTTAAAAATTGAGTGAAACAATTTTATCATATTTAAAATATACAGCATGGTTAAGATAGAAGCTGGTTAGTCCTCTATGAAACAGTTTTAGCTAATAATAATAGCCTTAATGAAACAATAATTTTTTTTCTAATATTCAAGAGAAGTGAGAAACAACTTGAACTTCCACAAACTTCTACCTGCAGTTTTCCTGTATATTTAAAAGTCTGGGAGTCAGGAAGCAAGACACATCCTATAAGCCTCTACATTAATTTTTTTTAACTGACTGGCTTCACTCCTTCAACCTGCTTGGCAGTGCCCCTATTTTTATCACTCCCTAAAGAAAATAGTTGCTGCATATACACAATCCATTAATCACTCACACAGATAAGATTTGACCTCTTGTTTACAACAGGTTTCATTAATGTTTAAAAGTCAGACCACACTATTAATCTATTTGCTAACCTATATAATACTATATATAAGTGATTTTTTTAAGCTTCTGAAGGAAATTAGAATCCAATATAATTAAAATTAAACTGAGTTTCACTTGTGCTTAATCTTTTATGAACAGAGATAAATCAACAAAGATGAGTTGCAACTTCATGGCAAGGCAAATTATGCTTACAGAATCAAGAGTTTGTACCAAGTACAGCTCTGACAGAAGCGACTAAGAGGCTGTAATGGATAAACACCTCCAAGCATGTCTACAGGGCAACACTCACCACCACAACAAGTGCATGCAGTTCTAGGGCTGGTAATATTCTGCTGAGCAGATTTTATAGCTGAAGTTATTGTCATCTATCTCCCAGAGCAGAGATGCAAATCTTGAAGAAATAAAATCTCTTTTCAGACTTACTTTCTAAAACTACTCTCTACACAAAGTAAATGCATTAACATCTGGAACTCTCCCTGATATATTGGGCTCTTCCTCTTTGGCACATTACGCACAGAAACCTCAAGTACTTTTTCAATATGCTCTCACTGACTCCAGTCACCCCAAAAGATGGTGGTAATGAATGATTAGGATAAGTCATTGGTGGAGCCATTGCCATAAATATTTTAATTTAAAGATTAAGTGGCAAAGAAATAACACTTCAGTGCTAATCTACTAAAAAAGCTTTGTAATTACAATAAATGGAAATATTTTTATCTTTATATGAGGCCAATGGAATGCCTCATAATATTTGGCATTGACAGGGTGCTATGCCTCACAGATTTACAAAGCAGAGTTATTTCCTAAATACCGTGCCTTAGAATTGCAGCTTTTTCTACAACAACACAGAATTTAAGTTTATACCTCTCTTGAGATTTCTTGGCTGTTGGGGCCTCAACACAGAGAAATAGATATTGTAAAATGTATTTTTCTGTGTCATATAAATTGCTGGAGAATTTGTATGCTTAAGTTGAAAGAAAGCACATATGCTAAGATATAGAGTACAGGCTAGAACAAGATTTGGGACTCACATTCAATGACTACTGTAATCTAAAGCTGAAATGAAAGGATGGTATCTTAAAAACTACCAGGTGAAGAAATTATCTGATACATTTTCCATTAAAAATCTGCTACAGATACACAAAATCCACTTCCTTTCAAATCTTTTACATATTGTTGATTGTACATTCCTAAATTATGTATCTGAAAGAAATGCCATGGGCAGCAATATCCTGGACATGACTGTTATAAAAAGAGAGAAAAGAGTGAGAAAGGATCTATCAGCAGTACCTGATACCTGCATGACGGTGCTGCAACCAAAGGATGTAATTAATTTCCCTGGCAATCCCTTTTGTAATGCCAGATAATATATAGTAGCGTAACCACTCTGAAAAATACCATGGGATGAAAGAAGCATAAACAAAACTATAAAAATAAAAATTGCCATAAACTTTAAATTTAATATGTTTTTAAGTGTGAACAAAGAATTTGCAGCTACCACACTGCAATGGTTTTTAAGAATGGTATTCCTCAAATTATTGTTACTGCTAAACTGCACATCCCTGGCTCATTCTGCCTCCCCATACCTCCTTCCTCGGCAACGGGATGGGGAGGAGAATTGGAGACATGGAAGGTAAAGATCAAGGATTGAGATAAGAACAATTTACTGGAAACAGCAATGAGGTAAGAAATGGACAGTATCAATATTGATACTAATGTTGTGTGCAGGAAAGATGATCAATTCACCTGCAAATGCCCACCCTACGAAACCCAATGTTACCTTGGCTGCAAGGGACACCCTTGTGCCCACCCACCCCTGTGTAGGTGTGAGGTGGTACAGGATAACCTCCAGGTCTGGGTTACGCCCCTCCTGGCTACAGCAAAAAATTACTGTCCTGGCCAGAGCCAGGACAAATACTAAACGGCTTTAATCATAAAACTTTTATTACTCACTAGGGAAATATTTGGGAAGAAAAGAAAAAGAGAACCTTGAAAGTAAGGTAGAAATTTAAATAAAATATTCAGTTTCAATTATTCAGATAATCCTTTTTTTATTAATTCTCATTAATTAAGAGTTCCATAAAATGAAAGAGGCGGGGTTTGTGGGTTTTGACCTTGATGAGGTGAGGAGGGGAGATAAAAGATGCAGGAGCAAAAGCTATCAGGAAATATTTAAAAATACTAAAACAATATTGATGATCAGAATAAAAAAGTTCTGGTTGTTTTTGCATCTCTAACAATTGTACCGACAAAATCTGTCTTATGATTTTTAATTAAATAATGCTTCCGAGGCTTGTTGTTTCAAATATAGCAAGTTTGAAAGAAACTGGAAAGTTCTAATATTGAGATCTGCATGGCATTTGGCTTCCTGTGTACAGCTCTGAGATATTCACTTGGATCCAATACATCTTTTTGTAATATCTTTGCACAAAGTGGTGAAACAGGATCTCTAATGTTATCCAAAAATTTCACTCTATCCATTATGCAGATAATGAGCTCTGTCCCTCAGACCGGCCTGTGAGTATTTAATATGCACAAATCCCAGAACAGACTGGGCAACTGGGGGAATGAGATGCTGGAAAGCAGTGCCATGGAAAGGAACCTGGGAGTCCTGGTCAGTGCCAAGTTGAACATGAGTCAGCAGTGCCCTGGCAGCCAGAAGGGCCACCCCTGTCCTGGGGTGCATCAGGCACAGCATCACAGTCGGGCAAGGGAAGGGATTGTCCTGCTCTGATCTGGTCTGGGGCAGCCTCACCTTGAGTGCTGGGGGCAGTTTTGGGTTACACAATACAAGAAAGACACTGAGCTGTTAGAGAGTGTCCAAAGGAGGGCAATGAAGGTGGTGAAGGGCCTTGACGTGAAGCTGGATGAAGAGTGGCTGAGTTCACTTGGTCTGTTCAGTCTGGAGAAGAAGAGACTGAGTGGAGACCTCATTGCCTTTACAACTTCCTAGTGAGAGCAGAGGAAGGGTAGACATTGATCTCTTCACTCTACTGACCAGTCAGAGGACTCAAAGGAACGGCCTTAAGACAAGCTGGGGGATGTTTAAGTTGGATATCAGGAAAAGGCTCTTCCCCCAGTGGGTGGCTGGGCACTGGAACAGGGTCCCCAGGGAATGGTCACTGCACCAAGCCTGGCAGAGCTCAAGGGGTGTTTGGACAATGCTCTTAGGCACATGCTGTGACTCCTGTGGATGTGCTGTGCCGAGCCAGGAGCTGGACTCAGTGGTCCTACTGGGTCCCTTGCCACTTAGCATATCCTGTCATTTGATTCTTAAAAAATGCCTTTGCAAACAAAAATGAAAAGATATTTTTTACCAGTTGTCAGTAAAATGTCTTGTGTTCCTTTTTCAATTATTTTTTAAATTTTCAAGTCTTAAGTTTTCATTTTGATTAATATACAAAGGTGTAATTTCAGCCTGAAGTATAGGTATCGTGGAATGACAAAATAATTGTTTGTCTGGCCATCACATGAATTCCCAATGTACCTTTCTGTAATTACTTCTATCTACTGGGGATCATTTTCAAGAGCTGAAAATAGAGATAATACTGTGTTATGAATATAGGCATAAAAATATTTAATAACTAGTAAATAGCTCTGACATGTGCTTTAATAGGTTATTTTTACACTAGTTCATCGAGGTCAGCAGAGAAGATAAGACAGAGACCATATCCATGTGGTTTTCAAGGCTTGTCAGAGTATGTCCTTAAGTATGTTAATTACTGCTATTAATTTCTGCTATCGTATTTAGGTAAAAAGAGAAAGAACAAGAAGAAAATTCAAAATATACTTGTCCTTGGATCAGAATTCTGGTGTTGCACAGTGTGGTTTTACCAAGAGGGCTGACAGGGTCAGACATGAAATATTGTCATTCCTTTATGGAATGATCAATAGTTTCTGCAACCCCATTAACACAGGAAAACTCTAAGCCATAAGCCATTATCTCTGGTGGAAACAATGCCTTGAGGTAAAATCAGTCATCAAATTTACTACAAAAGAAATTATGGAAGGGCATGTGATCTCACTGTACATCTTAGTTATTTTAACTATTATTTAAACTCTTTCTCTCTAATCACATTTTATCGTCTTTCAAAACACATGCTTTACAGAGCTTGAAATTTGATGGAATCCACAGGATTTAATGAACAGCATGAATAAATAGCAAATAGGAAACTAAGGTGAGAATTTTAAGGTTTTCATTATTAATTTAACTCTCTTCATAAAGAAAAGGATAAGAGTTTTTGCATTGATTCAATGGCAGTCAAAGAAAACAACATTTCTTTGGGTTTTTTGGGGATTTTTTGTTTCTTTTTCAAAATAAACCTACTCTAGATGTCAATACAGATAAAAGAACTTTGATTTAAACAAAAAAAAAATGGTCCACATAGTGAAAGTCTTATTCCTGGTGGAAATCACCACTACTTATTTCAAGTGGATTGATTCACCAAGATCTATGTATTGCTAGACCTTCAAATAAAAAGCTGAGGAACAGTATCCTCACCTATACAAAACATTAACAAGGACATGTTATTTCTTTTCATAAAAGACATTAAGACTGTTCTTTGTGTGGACAGGTTAACCAAAAGAAATACTGTAATCCTCTTCCTAAAGAAATTACTCATTGAAATCCTTAGCAATCACCACAACTGAGAACATAACAATAACACCATTAAAAAAAGTTTAAAAAAAATGTGGTAGTAACTACACAAACGTTGAATTTTTACAAGTATTCTCATACTTAGCACTAGTTTCATTGTTGATATCTTTCAAAAAGGACCAAACACCAACAGTCTTCAGTTTTTTCTACTACCTTTGATCATACAGTTTACAAAATTCAACTTACACAGCCTAAGAATCAGCAAGAAATAAATGAGTTATTTTCATTTTCTGCTGACGCAGATTGTGGTACTGAATTGCTCATCTGTGACCAAGCTTTCTCAAACCACATACTACAATGTTCTGACTTAGTGATACCTCTTTAGTATACATTTTCTTCTCCTAAACTTTTTTGAGGTCTGTGCCTCTCTTCCTCCTTCAGACTCCCCTTGTTCCTTCTCAGGTGACATCTTATATTTGTTGGCATTGCTGCAGTCCCCCAGGAAACAGAAATTCAAGTTTCAAGCTGTGTTCCTCATCTGTTCAGCTGAGAATTGAGAATCTTTTTCCTAAACAGGAGTGCCCTACTCACTGAACTACTAACTACCATTTTTAAAAGCAATTTCTCCTGATCATTCATGGGAAAGAAATCCAAGCAACAGAAAAGAACCAAAGAACCCACATTGTTTAGCAAGATAGAGGTGTTTCTGTGGTCAAAGTGGATGGTGGTATTACAATGCTGTCCGCACTGTTACTGGAATTCCAGCACATCACATCATTGAACTACTTGGGATCATACTGGTAATTCACAAACCAGTGGATGTTTGTCCACCCAGCTGAATCTTCCATCAAGTATTTAGCTTGGAGTGTCTCATTGTCCTATACATTGTAGAAAAACATGCTTCATCTGCCCATGCTTAAATGCACTGTCTATATACATTCTCTCACCATATTCTTGGATTTTATCAACTCTGCTACTGAGAAATTATTCAGCTCTATTAGCTCTTTGAAGAAAATAAGAGCTTTTCCCCTTTGTCTGTCTTAACTGACTTATTGCCTTACATGAGACTGCACACTGCCATTTCAATTCAGCAATTAGCATTTCCTTATAGTACCATGGAATACCATACTATAGCAAAGAAAATGTTAAATTAAGTAGTATTTTATTATCTGTTTTTAAGTGCTTCTGTCAAAAACTGTAAATTCTCAAGCACTGCAATGTATAGATTATTGAAATTTTTAAAAAAAGAAAATACCTCTTTAATTCTTTGATTTCTGGGCCAGATTTCTTTACAAGATAGCATAAAAATAAAAAGGTGCTAGTGTAAAAACATCCTCCTTGCCCTCTTCTGCTCGACAACTACCACAAAAGTTTCAACATGATTAGAATAGTTCAATGTTCCTTTATGCTAAACTGATTATCTGTAATCTAATATTATAATATAAAATATATAAATATAAATAAACTAAAATCTTTACGTACTCCTCAAGTTTAAACAAAAATATCAATCAGAATTTCAGTAAATAAAGAGTAAAACTGAAGGGAAGAGTCTAAACAGTTCATTGATATTTCCTGATTATGAATGGAAAAAATACTGTCTTCAAATGTCTATGCATGTTTGTTACTTTTGATTGTTACTTAAACCCTTTAGTCTAAGACTAGAAAGAACATTGAAGAATACCTTGTCTTTGATGCACTCTATGTCATCTAAAAATATGCATGTCTTCTGAAACACATCCAGAGAATTGCTGCAGTGATTCTGAAGGGTGAGACATAAGTTCTCAACTTATTATTAACATCTTGAAAAAAGAGATGCATATAAGAGACCAGCATCATCCTAAATATTCGTAAAGAAACTTAGAAGGACAAAGGCTTCAACTTTTTGAGTGTAATTCTGTAGTACTTAAAAAGACTGTAAAAAATACATTCAAATACATTAACGTTCAAGCAAAAAGAAATTTGAATAAAAGCAGCATCCATTTTTCAAAAAAACAAAGTTGTTTGCTCCAAAAACTAGTGGAAGGTGGTGTCACAAATTGTTGAGGAACCTATTAAAATAGGTTTTGAATAAAGAGGGAGATGGAACCAGAAAAAAAAAAAAACAAAACAAAACAAAAAAAACCCCAAAAAAACCAAACCAAACCAAACCAAACCAAACCAAACCAAACCAAACCAAACCAAACCAAACCAAACCAAACCACAAGAAAACAAAATCAAAAAACAAAAAACAAACAATCAAAAACTCAACAAAACAAAACAACGAAAAAACCAAACAAAAAACCCCTTATATAGTAACAGAGGGAAGTCTGGGAAGTGGTTTGTTGGTTTTTTCCCTCACCAGTAATTTAACAAAGGCTGAGATCCTTGGCAGCATATTTATTTTACATTCGCCTTGTTGAAGCTGTGCATACTGAATGGATGAAAAAAAATGTCAAAGTGAGATAAACTTAATTGCACCAAAATAGTAGAAAAATACAGAAATTGTTTTATTTGAGTAGCACAATTAATAATGAAATTTTGCATATTTTTACTTAATTTGCATTTTTAAAATATTTTCCTAAATTTTCTTTTCCTTTAAAATTAGAATATAAGATGTAGGTTTAACATCTGTATAGATTAAATATAAAGCTTCTATTTAAGCACAAGAGTCAGGGCCTCTAATAGAATCTATAAATAGGTTTCAGAGGTTTGCATTTAATTTTAAGGAAATGAAAGCCCTTAATTATGCATAATGAGTTCTCTCATTGTTGGAAAGAAAATTATGTATGGAAACCAATAAAGTATAGCTGTCAAATAGAAAATATTGCTTTAAAGACAGTGACACACAATTCTCTTTAAATAAATTGTATATACATAGTTTCTGAAAATATTTACTTCACCTAAAACACAGTTCATCAAATGCTGGGATAGCTTTTTAGCTATCCAGACACTAGTAAGCAAATATAAAGTTGCTGACAGCTACCCATTTTAGACTGTTTAGGGAAAGGTGGCAGTCTTTTATTCCTCTACCACTCCCTTTTTTATTTTCTTCTGATGGACAACAATATTCAGAGAAACCAATTTTCAAATAGGAAATATTACTTTAAATGGACACACTACATCAACAACAGAGTTAGGAATATGACCTTGGAACTTCAAGTCTGGATTAAGTTTACTGAGCTACAGCTTACAAAATGCCATTACTGTGTATATTGCCATATGTTGTCTAAATATCTTAGCATATAGAATTAGGTTGCTGCATGACTTTCTGAATATTTCCCCTAGAAACAATTTCTTCCTAAGCATACAAAATACAGATATTGTGACTTAGCATGCACTAGGAGGTGTCAGTAGGAAATGTGAATTTGGAGAGAATTACATAGGCTTATTGTTCAACACCAAATTGATTTTAAAATTGCTATATGACAACCTACAGCACAAAGATCTGCACAATTTGAAATCTCTGTTTTTATCCAGACTATTATCTTTAAGAGTTTAGAGGATGTTGAGATTTGAAGTTGGTCATTTCAAAGTACACATAATGTTCAGCAGTTATGCTTGTCAATTTCAAATCCACTTCCAGCTGAGGTCTAGAACACAGATTCAGGTTCATTTAAACATGAACTTTGATGTTTTCCATCTGACATCTTCAGCCACTGAGCACTTGTGCTTTGTATTTTATGTAGCCAAATGTAGAAAAATAAACAAACCAAAAGAAAATTACTTAGCAAAGAAACATCTTTTCTTCAAAAGAGATTCTGCCTGTTTGTCGTTGTGCTGTAAATAAACTTCAGGTTGTTGAAGTTATGAGATTGCTTTTGGTAAATACCAAGGTTTGATCATAGATAGCAAAAAGTGTAGAACCATTGTTCTTTCATTACATTAGTCTGAGGATCAGATTTGCAATATTCATTCATAAAAAGAATGGAGATAGCAATCTACTGCCTTCCTGCCAATGGATATGAGAGTGGCTGAACCAGATCAGAGCAAAAATTTATCTGACTGGGTTCAAAGACAAGTGCCTAGGGAAGAGTATAAGCATGATGCAAACATATTTTTGTGATAATAGTAGACTTATGTTCTAGCCAAGTTTCTAGTAATGCACTGTTTGTAGACATCCTAAGTAAAGGTATTCTCTTGAGGTTTAATGGTCTTGTATGGATTTTTTTTTCAAGTGCCTCCTGAATGCATGTAGGTCCAATAGATTTTTTATCCTACACAAACATATACATATCTAAAATACAAGTTTTGTGAAAGGGTTATATTCTTTCACTGCATCTGAAGTGACTTTTGGAAATATTTTTAAAAAACAGATATATTGTGGTATTAGTTTGTTATAATAAACATGATTATGCTTCTTCCTGGAAAACCTGATTTTATGCCAACATGTTCAAAATGTAATACGAAAGACACTCCTTCATTAGTTAGTTATATAAATCTCCCAGGGATATCTAAAGCTCCAAAACTATTTTTTTCAGGCATTACCAATTGACTACTGTCTTCATTCTTAGGATGAAGAGATTTAGCCCAATGTTTTCAAAAGATTTTGCAGCAATTTTGATGAAATTTTAGAAAACTATTGCTAGCTTATTACAGTTTAAGTGTTATTACTAATTAAATGTATTTGACTTTACACAAGGTTACTGACAGGAACAATACTGAAGATTGAAGATACTGAAAGACATTGAAGATACAGAAGATTTTTCCAGTACAGTATATTATTATATCAAAACTCAATGTCTTCAGGCCATGCCACAATAAGTTTGAAGCATATAACAGATTTTGCTAAATTTGTAGGTAATAGGTATGTAATTTCTGTGTGCTTATCTTCATATTTTCACAATTCACATAATGTGTCTTTAGAGAGATTGTTAGAAACATATTTCAAATTATCCCAACAAACAGGGATTTTTATACTAAAAAATCTATAATGCATATTTTTATCCATCTGAAATTTTAGTAAAAGCTAGGTTTTCACAAATAGTAAAAGGTCCGTAAAAATGGAAGTTCTAGGGTTGATATAACTATACATATGACTATATTGTTTGGCTGCAGACTTTTCACCTGATACTGTTGAAGAAATCTTGAAAATAACATATTGTTTTAGCAGTACATTGTCAATAAATGTAGAAGAATACAGTATCAGTACACCTTGCATGCTTTCCAAAAAACAGCAGTTATACAAAATTACTCTCAAAGGACTATAATTTGAATAAAAACAAAACACTGTTTAACAAGAAAAGAAAATGGTAGTTTTCAATGACCAGAGGTAGTAAAAACAAACAGAATAAATCAAACAAACGTCCCTCCCAGATTTGATAATTTAACATCAAGGTTTTAACATTAGAGGTAATATGGCCAGCTTATTAAATGACTGACAGAAAATATATTAACATAAAAAAGTCTTGCTCTGACTGTATTTGGAAAGCTACAAAAAATTTGTGGTCGCTGCAAACTTTGTCAGAAAGGTATATTCCACTTATATGAAAGAATATAAGAGATGGCCTGGGACTTGGAGTAATCTGTTCCTGAGGTGCTCCTTGCTTTGGGGAAGAAGCAAAGGAATTTTAAATAGGCATAATGAAAAAATAAGAGTGGTTAAAAATAAGAGTGATTCAAAATCACAGTAGGTACAGAACGACTGTTATATTACCATCCTTTGAAATTTACAAAATTACTGAAGAAAAACCATTCGTGATCTGGCCTGACTTTGAAGTTAGCCCTGGTTTCAGAAGAAGGTTGGACTACCTACCTGTGCAAAAAAAGCTTTCTCTAAAAGCTATATATATCAGTGCTGTGCTGGGCAAGGTGATCAGAAGAATATAAGAAAAACTTATTTGCATATGATTCTGTAATGTAGTTTGTGAGGAAGAAAACTGATCTCCCTACTGAGCCGAAGGACGGAGTGCTAACCAGCTCTTAAAGTCATAATGTTGCCTCATATAACATCTGGGGAATACTCAGAGGCCACTCCCTGTCTGAACTAAGGTAGATCAACTAAACAAGCATATTTGACTAGCTTCTTTAGTTCTCAACTCTCTAGTGTTTGTTTGTACCCTTAGCACCTTGTATGCTTGCATTTATATGCTACGTAAATGAAACTACCAGGTTATCCTACTCTTTCTAGTTCTTCCTTCCCCAGAGTCATAACACAGGTCTTTTACCCTACTCTGAAAAAAAAAAAAAATTAAGTCATAATCACAGCCTTATTTCTGCGCTGGTTCATTGATTCCAAACAGGAGGAACCTTGTCACACCATGTCACTTCTACAGGAAACATCACCAGCCTTCCTTCCTTCCTTCCTTCCTTCCTTCCTTCCTTCCTTCNNAAGTGTGAGTTGTCATATCACTGATGATCTCACTATACATCGCGCTACCATACTACCATATCAATGCAAGGACCAATAAAGAACATAATCATCATATTGAAACCAAAGCACAGCATTATGTGAGCTACTAGGAGAAAATTAACTATGCACCAGCCAAGAAGAGGGCACCCCATACAACATTTTCACAAAGTTCCTACCGTGATTAACCCTCGACCTAGTCTTATTTTTATAAGGCAATGGTGGCTCCAGCCCCCAACTCTGCAGGTCCTGTAAAATCTCCATGGAATTATCTAGAAGCTATTGCTCAGTGCTGTCCTACATTTGAGAATACTCAGTCCAAGAGCATTAAAACACAGCCTTAGACTATTAAAACAAAGCAGAGAGATATTAAATCAAGAATTTCTCATTACTTCTGTTCATGTTCATTTTTCTAGTGGTTTCTGTTTTTTTTTTTTTTTTACATTTGTCTGGAGGATTTTACCCTTCCCAAGCTGTTAGCTTTTCACACGTACGCAAATCTAACCTGTCTTCAAGCAAAGTTTGTCCAGAGTCCAGCAAGTTTATGAATCTGTTTCTGAGGGGAAAAATGTATTTGCTGGAAGGCTCAATTATGTAAATCAGTTTTTTTTCCAAGGCAGGTCACTGTGGACAGCTAGGCTACCTCAAAGCAGTGTGAGGCAAGCTGATTTGAAATGTGGCTGTAACGTACGCCAGCATGTTTTGCAGGGAGAAAGGTCTGGTTTGGATTCTCTGAGCCGGCTGGTGCTCCTTGACAGAAAACTCCTCTGAATCCCTGGATTAACTAGACAGAACTCAGCAGTATTTCAGGAGATTAGGACACAAAAATTAAACTTCTGGAAGTTTCAGGTTGGAACATTTGCGGGAAAAAAACAATGTCATAAAATGGCCTTGTAGATTGTACCAGCCTCCTTCTGCATCACAGCCTCGAGGCAAGTGTCTGCCTAGAGCAAATTTTCACAGCTCAGTAAAGAATCCTTGAAAATTAGTGTTTTTAATGTGAGTGCTAGCACAGCTCATACAATGAGATAGCTTAGTACTAGAGAAATGAAGAAGACTCACAATAACGAGGAAACATCTGATAAAAAAAACATGCTAGAGCTCAAAAGAAAATTAAGATTTAGAGCAATGTAATTTTACAGAATTGCTGAAACTTCTTTTTCATTTCCCTTCTTTCAACGTTTTTAATTTCCAAAAAAACTACATCATGGTACTACTGTAATGAACTTAGGGACATAACTAAGAGGTAAAATTAGATTTAATGAAACCTCCTCATCCCAGATTCCTGCTTTTGATAGGATCAGACCAACATGCAGAACATCCATTTGAATGTGGAAGAAAAAAAAGGAAAAGAAAAAAATGGAGTTCTGTTGTTGAATAATGGGAACAAAGTTCCAGGTGACAAGCTAAAGAACAAAGCTGTTAAGCAATGAAAGAAACAACCACAGGCATGTAAAAAATAAAAAAAAGTTGTGATCTAAGTCCTGGAAGTGGTGGGAACTGAAAAGATTATATCCTTTTTATCAAATGTGTTGCATGATAAGCCAACTACAACTCCAGTTTTGACCAGTTCGGCAGTGAGAATTTGCTGAAACAATGACTGTTACGCACTATACAGTAAAAGTACACCCCAGCTCAGATGGCCCCTGCCCACAAGAGACCACTACATACAAAGCTTGTGTTATTACCTCTTGGGACACATTCGCCTTTAAAGGTGAAAGGATGAGCCAATAAAAAACTTAGCCAAGTAATGACTTAAGTGAGGCCTGCTAGTAGCCTGAGATCATAAACACATCTCCTTCTGTGTCCCTCTGTGTATTTGCCACCCAGCTTCCTACTTGGGCAGAAGGAGTAAATAAGTATCTCAGCTCTGTGTGTGGATAGGCTTCTTGCACAGTTGGTGATCAAACGCCATTTTGAAATGAAAGCCTTCAAAGGCTGACTAGCCAGTAGAAGGCAAAGCCATGACTCAGTGGTCTGAAATTTGACTTTTCCAATCATGTTGTCCCCTAAAACTCCCCTCCTCCTTGGTTTCAGTGTTTCGTTCTTTGTTTTGTTTTGGTTTTGTTTTCTTTTTTTTTTTTTTTTTTTTTTTTTTAAACCTAAAAGGTGTTAAATATGTTAATATTCACGTTTTATAAAATAGATACATTTTAAATTCCTCTGTGGATACTGCACTTCCTGCTTAATAACAGTAAGGAGTGTTACTGTGACATGCCTCTGTTTTTCACTTCAGAATTTTTTCTCCTCCCTGAGGGTTACATTCTATGTTCTTGTTATGGATCTTCTTTCTCTGAATTATCAATCTTCAGTGAAGTGCCTCAATAACTGACCTTATTTTCAGGTGCTGAGCCCCTGGCAGCTCCCTTTAAAGTAAATGGAAGTTGCCAGAGGCTCAGCATTTCAGAATCAGGGCACTTAAATTTGTTGCCTATCTCTGGATTTAAAAACCTGGCTTGAGGTTCACTTTTCTTTTTTAACTTTGCTCTATAATCCAACATCAAGGGAAAAGTGATGAAAGCTTACTTAACTACAAGAAAGAAGAGATCCAGCTTTTCTGTCTGTTGGAGTTCATTATTAAAGAGACAGTGTGCATTAAAATAACACCTTTTAATTCAGACATTTTTTTCCTAATATGTTACAGATATGAATAAAAATTAAGCTTATGCAGTTCAGAGAGGGTTTTTTCCTTCTTCTTCTGCAGCTTGTTAAGTTTTTGTTTGTGACAAGACTGTTTGTAAATATGACATTTGCTCAGACTTGATCAGGTTTACCTGAAATATTTCTAATGGGACACATCTTTTAGTTTGAATGATCCTGCCAATCCTGTCAATCTTAAGTGGGTACTGAACTGCTTTCTTAATAGGCTAAAATCAAAAGAGAGCACCATACCTACAGTGGTAGTACTATATCTTGTTCCACACTGGATATATTAATGAAGCAAGGTCATCTCAACAGATATGTACTTGCTTTAAAGCAGCTAATACTGCTCGAAAACAAACAAATGATGAATTACTCTCTGTAAACACAGGTTACTGCGATGACATTAATGTTTTCTTAAAGCTCTTATACTTCCATATTTTGTACCTTTTTTTTGCTGCTGAGTTGTTTGTGACAGCTTTTTAGCTCTGATCCACAGCAAAATACTGCACTTGGACCTGAATAAAGGTATACACACTTTTTGGGCCAGAGTTTTGGGAAAATAAGTCAGTTACTGCTGGTGTTTTCCTCTTTGAAAGGAGACATATATGTAGCACTAAAGATGCCAAAAATTTTTTTTTCTTCATGAGAATATTTCTTGTAATGTTTTACATTGCATTACAAATGAGGTAATTTACATTCCCTCCATTAAAGAAAAATATATATGCAGTATGAGCTGATGAAGAAACTACCAAATATGCAAATGTTCATAGCAGAAGAAAACACGATGGGCTTTCTTTATCGGAAATTTTATACAGTGATGAATAGTAAATAACCAGGCAAATAGGAAATAAAACACTGCACAAATAATTTTAAAGTTATCAGGATTTGAATGATGTGTGAAAAAAATAAGTGAGACTGAAAAAAAAAAGCAAAAAATAAATGACAGGAAAAGGTATTGTCTACATCTTCAGCATCTCTGGAGTACTTCTATGAATGCGCAAATATCTTATGTATTTCTGATGGTGGTTAACAATTGTGTAAGACTTACAAACTGTGAGAACCTCAAACATTTCCCTTTTATCATGGGAAATTCTTGCCTGTAGAACTTCTACTAAATGTAAGTGCCTCATAAGCAGGGTGTTAAAAGTACCACTGCCTCCCAAGTAACACTTTCTCTCCCCTCTACCAATCAATTTTTTTATTCAGAGATTATTTTATACACATCATTTGAGAATGGACCCCGTAAATCTGCAGAACTAACAACATAAATCCCAATCATTCAATGACATAAATCATGCTGAAGTGAGTCATGTCACTAAAATATTTTAATACTGCCCTTTAAAGAATTTTTTTTACTCTTGTTATTAATTTCTCAGTATTAAATCATTAAAGCACTTAACTTGTTTCTGAATCATTTAGACCCAAAACTTTTTAATGAAAATTTTGATTTTGAAATAGAATTTTATCAGAAAGGAAGAAAATCTTAAAAAAGAAAAAAAACTCCCAAATATAAAATAAGAAAATTACATAAGAGCTAGAGAAAAGCTAAGTGGCTCAAATAACACCCCTTAACAAATAAAAACATGTGTTACTGTTTATGTTAGAACAAGGCAAGCCAGGTTTCTTTCCATTCAAGGCTATATATATATATATTTAGGTATATATATGTAGGTGTGTCAGCTCCCATTGTAAACAATTGAGATATGTCAAAACAGAAAGCAGAGCTTAGAAACTGAATTGTCAACTAACTTTTCTCTTTTCACACAATCAGTGAATGGTTGAGGCTGGAAGGGTACTCTGTAAAACAACCTGTCCAAGTCTTCTGCTCAAACAGGGCTGCCCAGAGGCAGTTCTTAGTACTATATCTGAATGGCCTTTGAAATCTTCAAGGATGGATCCCAGCACCTTCCAGGCAATCTGCTCTATCACCCTCACACACACCCAGACTGACTTTATGTCTACAGGAAACTTCCTGTGTTTCACTTCTTGTCCATTGCCTCTTATTCTGTCACTAGGCACTACTGAAAGCAACCTGGCTCCATGATCTACATTTTATACATTGGTAAAACCCTCCTGAGCCTGCTCTTCCTCAGGCTAAACACTCACAGCTCACTCAGATTTACCTCTTATGAGAAATGCTCCAGTCCCTTCATCATCTTTGTAGCCCTCTGCTGTACTTTATGTGTCCGTTTGTCCCTTGTACTGAGGAGTTCTGAACTGGACACAGTACTCTGGTAGTGGCCTTGCCCAGGGCTGAGCAGAGGGGCAGGATCACCTTCCTTGGACTGGCTGGCAACAGTCCTCCTAATGCAGCTCAGGATACCACTGGCCTTTTTTGCCACATGGGCTCATGTTCAACTTGGTATCCACCAGCATGTTTTGGCCCTTTTCCACAGAGCTGCTTTCCATCTGGGTGGCCCCAGGCATACACTGGTGCTTGAGGTGTTCCTCCCCACATGCAGGATGTTGCACCTACCCTTCCTGAACCTCACGATGCTCCTATCAGACTGTTTCTCCAGCTTGCTGAAGTCCAACTGGATGGCAGCATGATTCTCTGATATATCAGCTACTTCACCCCTTTTTGTGTCATCAGGAAAGTTGTTGAAGATATGTTCTGGCCCATTGTCCAGTTCATTAATGAAGATGTTAAACAGGATTAGACCCAGTACTGACCACTGGAGTACACCACCAATAACTGGACACTAATTACATTTTGTGTAGCTGACCATCATTATCTGAGCCTGGTCATTCAGACAGTGTTCAGTCTGATAATTCAGCCTACACATTGACATCTTCTCTCTGAGGGTCTTATGGAAGCTGCATCAAAGGACTTACTGATGTCCAAGTAGACAATAACCACTTGTCTACCACACTGCCCTTGACACAGCAGTCATTTTGTTGTAGAAGCTTAACAAATTGGTTAGGCACACCACAAGATGATCAAGTATGACAGAGTAACAAAAGACTTTCTCTAGACACCCCTAACAGTGTTACCTAGAACTCACTGAAAGAATAAATATTTGGTTCATTTGTAGAACTACATACAGGTCCTTATCATGCAGGCAGCCAAGGCTTGCCTCTGGCTGTGTGGAAAGGAGATCCTGCTTTGCCAGACCTTCTTCCCATTTGTACAGATATTAAACTCAGGCCTATCCTTCCCACTGACTTCCCTATCTCAAAACTTTGAGGTGCTCTTTTGTTACAAACCTGAATTCTGAAGAGTTGGGGAAGGAAGCAGGTAGGATGGGGTGGCCTGGCTGTCTTATCCTTAGCACTGGGTTCATGGTGCAGCCAATGTAAAGGCAGCAAAAGCATGGGGACTTTTCTATTTCCTAATTACAAGCTGTGCTGCTTTCCTCTCTAATCACTTAATAATGGAGGATAGATACTTCAGCTTTTTCTAGTCTGAATAATTATTTTCTTTCTTTCATCTGAAAACTGGCAAGTCAAAGAGAAACATCCTGTGAAGTTCATTTAGCTCATGGGTTGTCGACCACCACATAGTATGCATAAAGGTAGCCTGACTTCACAAAAAGTAGAATTTTACTGCATGTATTAATGTAAACCACTTTTCACTACAATTGGTTCTCTATTGTCACATTCTAGAAGAAATCAGATACTGCCACTTAAAAGTAAACACAAGTGGTGAATTACATATATTATATTTATATCCATTTGCACTGTAATATAAGTTCAGGAACATCTACTTAAAAATTGCAACAAAAAATATATCATAAAGTGCAATGCAAAACTTAGCTCTTTTGTACTCTGAAACCTGGATAAAGTGATTTACCTGAATTGGAAGATATATAAAAATATTCTAGATATTGGCATGAATTTTGGTGTATACTATGATCCCGGCTGCATAGAAAGAGTGACAGCAGAGACTGGGTATCTTGGGATTAGAAATTCTGCGCAAAGTGGACGGACAATTAATTCACCTTGAAAATATTGCTGAGCTACTTGGCTACTGAGAAAGATGTAACGCAGAGTTGTGCCAGCCTCAGAATTTAAATTAATATCCAATCTAACTCAGGAATTAGTTATCTCATATCCATGAAGTTTTACATTTTTGATCTGAACAATGTAAATACAGCAACTAAAGAAATAGAAGTATTCATTTGGCTTTTAGTTTGCCAACCAATTTATTACAGTTTGCAAGCAGATTAGTGAAACATTAGTGAAACATATTATATGTGTAATGTGTTAATTAGTCAAATTTCTTTCTTCATAGAATCTATGAAGTTTCATGAAGTGAAAGAGAGCTTAAAGATCATCTATTCCTGCTAGATGATTTGCTATGTATAGGCACACTTTCCACTAGACCAGGTTGCTTGAAGCTTCATCCAACCTGGTGTGGAAATTTCCAGGGATGAGGCACCAACGGAAACACAAAACAGTAACACTAACTGAAGATAAAAGGGCTTGACTTTTACTACAAAAACCTACAGAAGATTTCACAATTTCCTTCTAGAACAATTTTCAAAGAAATAATACCGCTTCTAAAACTCATGGTGATCCTTCCAGTAGAGGTGCTATCTTAACAATTCTGTCTTGCAGCTGAGCTACCATTATTCATTGCACACATTTATTTCCTGATCTTCTTTTTTCACAACACAGTCCTATATCTCAGTAGTTTTTCTGTGAACATAAGCACATTTTGATAACTAAAAAAAAAAATCATCCTAAGATTCTGAATTTGAAACATACTTCTGACATGTGACAATCTATTTTCTATTCATCTTTCTCTGTGAAAATCCAGTTGGTTTCACTGGGAATTGTAACTGACAGATTTATAAAATTATCAGAACACTGATCTCTCTTTTATTCGCATAAAAATATAATATCATAGACATACACATTCTTGATAAAAGAATTAAGATAGCTGAAGATATTCCCATTTCTGTTTTCAAAGATTGACTAATTTAAGCTAAACATCATTTGAAAAGGCAGCACAGCGAGTCCATATGCTTGCAGTTAAGGTGTTAGTTTTACAGACTTAGAAAGAATGGAGTCTGCCTAACCATAAGTCTTGAGGGAGTTTCAAAGCTTCCATTTCAGTTGGACAATTTATTCAATCTCTATATTCTAGTCATTTATGCCACTGTATTTCAATGTCCAAATCTCTTGAAACTTTAGATTAAAAACCTCAAAAACAAAACCCCTAAGACTCATATTAAGTAAATATTTTTTCAGAAAAAAAACCTCTTAAAATGTTTTCAGTGGACATGAGTAGGTCTTGGTGAAGCTATAGGCTATGTCTTAATTTAAATGCTTTTCTTCCCTTATCCTGTGTTGTGCTGACCTAATTTTTCATGGAAGAAAAAGACAAAACACAAAATCAATTAGATGATAACTCTTTGATGTCTCTTCCCAATGGGGAAGGAAAAGCTCTCAGGCAAATATTTTAGGAATAGTCATGATTTAATGCCAGGGGAAATCATCCACTATAAAAATACACTGAAGAGGGGAAGTTTTGCAAAATGGAAAGAATCAGAAAAAAATGACAGAAGTTGAATCAAAATAACAGTGAAAATTATTACAGAAGTTGAAATCCCAGAAGTATCTGTGAACAAATTATCTAGCAAAATTTATAGTAGATCATTTCAGTTTTGTTATTTGGCTGGATTCTGGGTGACTGGATTCTATCCCTGTCTTCTCTCCTTATGGCAGCAGTTCCTGTGGCTATTCTAGCAGCAAAAGAAGTGCATTAAATCCAACTAACATAAATTTCATACTATATGTATCTGCTAAATCACAGTGCATTTTCACTGCCAGTCTTGGATATATAACCACATATTCTGCACAATAAACAAACATATTCTTTGAGAAAAAAAAAAAATGCTTGCCATAGCAGTTATCTAATAGTTTTCCTGAAAAGAATGTCCTAACGGTAAAACACACAATGAGAATTAGAGAATCAAAACCTTGGGTAACTGGTGCTCTTAAATTACCTTTGGTGGTCAGTTGACCTAAAAATATTACATAGTGTATCTCTGACAGAAGGAAAATAATAATAATAATAATAATAATAATAAAAAAAAAAAAAACAAAAAACACCAAAATTGAGCATGACAGTATTCAGATCTGAGCTTTATCTTTACAGGATGGACCCATCGTAAAGTCCATTCTTGTACTCTGCATCATTCTGTGTGTTACACTGACCAAGCATTAAAACAACAGTATGGAATGCCTTAAAATAAAGGCAGCATCTTAAATTAAAACTGATTTTCTGACTTGCAGAAAGGCATACATAATTTTTGTACAAAAAATATATCTTCATTTTCTATAGAACAGTCAGCTGATGGACTCAGGAATGCTTGAAAATATGAGTTATCATTTGCACATAACCAAGTCCAGCATTGGGAAACTTTCACTACAAGCAACCAGATGGAGTCGCCTCCAGAATTACACCATTTGTTTGCTAAACTGTGGTGACTGTGACTCATACTAAAAAAACAATTCTATAATATTCTATATTCTTCAGTTTGGTTAGTTTGACATTAGAGTAAGTTCTTGTTTAGCTTAGACTTTAATATTACTGGCACAAGGGGATCTTCAAAAATTGTTTTCAGCCTGATTGTGTTCCTGTTTATTCACATGTCAATAGCATCTGCTAAGCATGTACTGTAAATTTCTAGTTCAACTTGAAGCTCTAAAACTAGTCAAAGTTCTAGAAAGAGAATGTAAGCAGGTGTTAAAACAGTGAATTTGACTAGACTGATCAGCTGAATATACCTTGGAGTTATTCCTGGTCCAGATCCACCCTGTTAGGATTACTACTATCAGGTATAGTGGCCATGAATTGATTTATTCTCTTTTATGGAGATCCTTCATCCTCCCTCCTCTGGAGTCCATACATCCTCAAAAGAGTGACTTCCACAGCTTAGAAACACAGTATACCATGAAAAAACCAACTCTTAACAGCAATAAAACTTACTTTCAGTTTTGTTTTCAAAACTTGTCTGAGACTACACAGACTTTGAGTTATGTAAGACATGGATAAATTTAGCTTAACATCTAAGAAAGCACTTTAAAACTAATTTTTGAAGGCAATTCTTTCATTTCATTTGGCTTAGAAAATTAAAAAGCTCAGACTGTTTTACTGAGCCAAAACAGCACACTTTTATCTCATCACACTTTAAACAGTTTTCTGTCAGGATTATTAGGAAGAGCCTACCTTTATGTAATGTACTAGCAAAGATTGTACTTTCAAACAATTGATGATCTCAGTTAAACGTTGCCATTTGCTTCAGCAGGCTGCACCTAGTGACATCTGCTTCTGTGGTTGCACACAGAGAAAAGCAAAAAGAAATGTTCAGCCTTCAAGTACCCTGATAATCAGACACTTGTGTGGCAAAGTGCCACACTTGTGTGCCGTACTGTGTGTGGCAAGGCAAAATCAAAAGGGCTGTGCAAAATTCCTCCTATATCTGAAAGGCATCTGGCTATAATTTTCCTCATGGCTCCCAAGAACAGCATATTTCAGGTCTCTTTTCTACCCCCATAAAACCTTGAAAAATCCATCCATGAGAACTTTTGGTGCTTAACGGTTAAATATTTGGCTTGAAATCCTTTTAACATAATAGTTTTAATCAGTTTATCTAGCTGCATCTTGAGTAAAACCAGAGATCTAAGAAAGACAACCTACAAAGAATAAGAAATATTCTACAGCAAAATTGGCCTCTGACAGATATTACATATTAAAGGTAATGAAATGGTTGCTCCTGGGGCACTTCAGGCTGCAGAGAGACAGCTAAAGAATTCAGTCCAAACAAAAATATACCAACAGAGATATCACAATTAGCATAATTTATGTTCTTAACAAAGATTGAAACTTCTTTCAAATTATCTTACAACAATATTTTATTTTCCAGAACGTGAACTTTTGTCTGGTGGCACTTATGAATAGAAATTTTAGGTTTATGGTGAGTTGTGAATTAGTAATTTAAATTACCATGTTAAATTTAAATGGAAACATTAATGCAGGAGGTGCTTGCCACATGTGCATCCTTTCAACATGTTTAGTGACAATACTTTGCTCAAAAACAATATTACAGTATTCAAAGGCAAAGTTACATGAAAAACATTTTAGTAAAAGCTAATTCACTACTAATTAAAAATTACACAGCACTTTTATATCCAGATTTATCAGAAGGGTGTTTTATTTCTATCTTACTCTGGAAGCAGCTTGGGGAAGGGATCACAATCTGAGGGGCAGAGTTCATGCTATATCTGTCTCAAGCTGCAACATCTCAAACAAACTCAAAACTTCTCCTTCTTCCTATTGTCTCTTCTCTTCAGGCTCAGCGAACCTGTAGGGTTCAAAGCACTGTCACTGATCCTCTCTACTTATTTGTACTTGAGAGAAATCAAGGCTGACCACTGATTCACATTCACCTGCAATCCACGCTTAGCGTTAACCCCTATTTTCCTCATATTATACATATTATGCAGAGTTATAAGGACCAGGAATTGTAATGGGATTCACTTTAGCAAAAATAGTTCTTAATCATATTTGAAAAGGAAAATATGTCTTTGGCAACTTTGTGATAGGAAAAAAAAAATCCCCTTTTGAGGAGATTACAAAAATATGTTCTGAAATAAAATTTCTTTAAAGTCTGCAGTCGGGCTCTATCAAGAGAAGGAATCTTTCCTCGAGGCATTAAGAAAGCTATTTTTCTAAATTTGTATCCCACTCATTTACATGTAGACATAAAAAGGAACAAATACTATTGTTTGTTGCATCAGTTTCACCTGTTTTTCTGGTTTTTTTTTTAAGTTATTCTTGTAGTTATTTCCGTCTCCTCCTGACCAAAGTGACGATGGCTGTGTAAATGCTACAGGCTGATCATGTTTCCTGGAGCTTCTCTCTCTGAAGCTGTGGCACTGGATTCCCACTTGATCAGCTACCCTGGTCATGATCCTGCCCCTACCCACAGACAGAAATCCTGTCCCGGTCTTGCCTGCCCCTATTCCTGGGGATGTGGGGATAGGGCTGCTAGTCTTGTCTCTAGCAGCACCCAGCACTCTGCAACACCCAGGCAGTTATTTTGGAAAAATCTCACTTGGAACAGTGCGTTGAGGCTGTGTAAACCTGCAATCATCCTGAAACCACATTAACAGTCAAACAGGATGGTGACCCTGAAGGAGGGTTTTATAGAGGAGGGATGGCATTTGTTTCCAGGCCACCCAACTGAGCTGAGGTAGGGGAGGCCATTCAAACTGGCCCCATGGAAAAGTCTCTTGTCAGACCAGCTGACTGGCCATGTGGAGATCCCCAAGCAGCAGAAACAGGAATTACATATGGGCTCCTATAGCCACCTGTCCTCAGTCCTGAGGGCAGCTCTCAGAGTGCCAGGATCTCCCCAAAGAACACATGTAGCTCAGAGGTTGAACGTGAAGGTCTGCTCTCTCCTTGCACAGGACCAACTCCAGATCCATCTGTGCTGGGTGTGGGGCAGATTCAGGCAGCTGCAGAGCCACCGCTGGCCAAAGCTGAGCCTGGCAGCCATGCTGGTGGTACCTCTGGAAAAATATACTTAAGACCGAAAACACCTCACAGGCAGAAGAGTGGGGAGCAAAAGTGAGAGAAACAGCAGTGAAAGCACTGAGGTCATGAAAGAAGGAGGGAAGGAGGTTGCTCCAGGCACTGGAGCAGGCATTCCCCATGGAGAGCTTGCAGAAGAGGTTTTTGCCCCTGAAATCTTGCATCTTGTGGGAAAGACACCCACTGGAGCAGGGTAAAGAATGAGGAAGAGGAGTAAAGGCAAACCATTATGGGGACTGACTACAAGCACACAGTCATCAGCTCTGGAAGAAAGAAAGAAGAGCTGAAAATGAAAATTGGCTGAGAAAAAAAGGTGGAGGAACATGAGTGAGG
Source organism: Nesospiza acunhae (assembly GCA_013398715.1). Taxonomy (NCBI): domain Eukaryota; kingdom Metazoa; phylum Chordata; class Aves; order Passeriformes; family Thraupidae; genus Nesospiza; species Nesospiza acunhae. Next base: position 529,085 of record VZSU01000219.1, read on the forward strand.
GAGCAGCTGATTGGGAATTTGGCGATAGCCATAACAGCCACAACAGGGAAAAAGTTTCTGCTCTGATAGTATTAGGTTTGGGAGAAGATAAGGGAGATATAGCATGTACACTGCATTAATGTGTGTTATTCTGCTATGAAAAATTTGGATATACTATTACCTGAAGACATTTAAGGTTAAATAAATACACAATGAAACCAGAGGGTTTTTTTACTTTATTTAGTAAGAAAAAATGTCCTTTATTTTGAGCTTTTTTCATTTCTTCTCTCTCCCTCCCTCTATTAAACTAGGTTAAACATCTTATCAGCTCCTCCCAAACTTTATTACATTAACCAGATTTTTGAGGGTGTGATAAGCTTACTGCAATTCTTGGAGGCTCTACAAAGCCATTTCAGTTTTTAAACTGAAAACCTATAAGGGATTTTCCTGTCCACAAAGTAACTTATAAATGTAAAGGCTGGAGACTTCCATTAGTGATTGCGACACTTCTAACCTTAAACTATGGTTTTACTTTAGAAGATATAAAGTACTGACTGCAAGGTGTTCCTGAGTAGAGAATAATTAATTTCATAGTTTCAGTGGCTGGACATCTGGTAGAAATTATCATTGCTATGGTTTGTTTGCATGAAGAGCTTAAAATGGAAATACAGAAACACCAGTACTTCAAAGATTCCAAAATTTGTTAAAAGACTAAAGCAACTAAAATTTGAGAAAAAAATATCCAAACTCAAACCCAAAACTAACCATCTCAGACCAAACCCCAGTAAGTTTTATAAAGGAATTAGAAGAAACATTTTCATACAGAAGATGTTTATAAAACATCCTTTTCAAAAAAATGGTTATTGATACAGATAAAAGTATTTGCTATAGTGGTAATAATCCCTGGTTTAATTGCAGGTTATTTGTAAAGAGAAGATAAACCAGTTTCAAGTTCTATTGCTGTGCTTGAATGATAAACCATCCCAATGTAAGGAGAGCTGAAGAGGATGGTTATACACATGCATGTTCTGAAACTTGTGTAGAATATTAAGCTACTTAGAGAAAGAAGATGAGATTTTTCCCAAAGTCAAGGGTTGTACCTTCCTACCATGGCTGTGTTTTTTGCTTTTCTGAAAATCCTAAATACTCCACAAAAACCTCTCAAAACTTCTTGCTTGTGTTCTTCTCCTTCCCAATTAGCTCATAAATGAGCTAGAGGTATGGGAAATAAAGTTTGGAGACACATTTATTCCTTTTTCCTTTTTCAACTGTTCACATCAAAGTGCAAATCAATTTTCTCTAAAAGTCCCAGTAGGTTCCCAGTGACTGCAGCTACTGTCCCATCAAAGATCAAGGACCAACTATCTGGTTAACATTGCCCTTTGACAATTCTGGTACAAAACATATATTTATACAAAACTGACTGACCAGAGTTCCTTTTTGAAGAATGAGGGAGGAAAGGGTTTCTATGGAGAGAATAGAGTTTATAGCCATAGAGCATCATCAGATGCTTCCATCTCCTTCTTCAATGTGAAATCTTTGAAGTTAATTTTTTACTGGAAAATATTTGGATCATTCAGTTTGTCCAGTAAAGTATCTGTGGTACAAAACTCTAGTCCATACTTTCTCCATGAGGTCTCTCTGATGAGCATGTAGTAGAGTTTGCGTGTGCTAGGAAAAAGCCATTTGGAGCTCCTCACTCTGTGCTCCTCATCCACTCCAGGATGGCAGAAAGATTACAATTGCATTCAACAGCTGCAGTTCTACTTATGAAATGAGTAAGAAGCATAAAAGGGCAATTGAAGGCTCCTTGAAGCATGCAGAAATACTGCATGTCTGCTGCAAAACTAACTTGCAGCAGACTGTTGTCCTCTGGTGATTGTAATTGGGTCCCTCCATCCTTGTCAAAGCTCCTAGCAAAAATTGCTGAAAATAAGGTCTTCTTAGGGGGTAAATTGTTGCTAACACAGGAAGGTGTAATTTCCACCTTTCTGCAACATCTTTATTGACTTTCTATTTTCCCTGTACTCAGATGGATTAGCATTATACAGTCTTGAATGTATCTTTAAAAAAAACCACAAAAACTCAGCAGGCTGCCAGAATTATTTGAAACTGCAATTTATGTTCATAGCACAATGATATGTGAAAAGTGTTTATATGTGTTTTTCATAAAGTTCTTTTCAGTTAATGAGCTAAATGTATGGTAAAGAGAACTCTGAGATATTCTTGAGTCTATTTGTGCATCAGTCAACAGCAGTCTTTTCTTAAAAAAACACAACCCTAAAATTAGTAATGGTCTCACACCTCACCTGAGTAGGACGTTATTCTGACATAATCTGACTACAGGTTCTGAATACCGGAGTTAGGAATGGTATAAGACCTATTAGTAAAGGTTATTTATTTAAACTTCAGGTAGACTTATCCATTCGAAAAGTTTTTTCTTAGATATTTTAATCTTTCAATGTTTCTAATGACAGTAATTTGCATTTGTATTATAACTCCCCTACAATAAGTACCAAAACCACTTTAAAAATTGATTTACAAACTTGGGAAAACAATTCTCCATACATCACTCTGCAAAGCTCAATAGACTATTAAAGGTTTGTCATATTTAGGTCAGTCACACCAGAAGATAGGATTGAGACCCAAGGATATCTGCCCCATATTAGCAGCATCTTTGACTTAAGGACTGTATAGTTGCCCTCACTTAGACACCCACACAGAGCTCAAGAATCCTTTGGACAGTGCTCTCAGGCACATAGTGTGACTGTTGGGGATTGTCCTGTGTAGGAATAGGAGTTGGACTGTATAGGTTCAGCA
>VZSU01000219.1:531902-563911 GCA_013398715.1 Nesospiza acunhae
TACAAACTATTCAGTTTTATTTAACAAAATTTTCATTTAGTTAAAAAAAATCAGAAGAAAAATATAGTGCTATGAAGGACAATATGTGGTGATTGCAGGGAAGAAGGGCATGAGGTTTTTTTCAACATAATCAACAAGACCATTCACTGGTTTATATTAAAACAGCAAAGTAAAATATATTTTTTCCATTTGAAAATAATGTTAATAAGAAAGCAATTCAGAAGCTGTGATAGTCTCTAAAATACTAAGTGACCCTTACTCTAGTTATGACATCAGACATCAGGGAACATGATTAAGCAGCATTATAATATTATTGTGAAGAAACACAGTAAGATAACAAATAATTATTTTCCGGTATCAGAAATGTGCATTTCATCTTATATTCCTCATAGAAAGAGGAAACTAATAAATGAAGATTAATTTAAAATAATATGCAGTTATCACAATTTTACATTAAATAATTCTTCATGCAGTCTTTAGACCTTTGTAGAAATATCGCTCTTCAAAGTTTAGAATAAAAATGTTGCTGATTAATTTATTCTGTTGTTTCCTTAATGTTCAAAGATATGTATTTGACAATATTTTAATTGGAAAGATTTTTAACTTTTATGTTATGCTAGGATCATAATTAAAGCTGTTTATATCACTATAATTGCATGTATGAAACATTTATATGTTCTTCAGGAAATTTTTGCTTATAGCTATCATGAATTAGGAGTTACATCCCACGCCTGTTTCGATGTAAACACATTCAAGCAGTCTTTACTGTTAATATAAGCATTGCTGACTATCAGGTATTTGGTTTTAACAAACATTGTGCTGCAATATCCCTAGGACTAGCTGTTACAGTTTCGTGAGAAGGAATCAGATACTTGGCTATCAGCGAGCTTTGCAGCTTCAACTGTCCAGTTCAGAGAAGCACCAAAATATCTGGAAATGCTTCTGTGATTCTAGAAATCTGGCTGGTGTTTGAAAGCTAATTCTTCTCACTGTGCTGAAGTGGTTAACAGAGATAGCATGAAGGAGAAATACTACAAGAAAATACTCATATTTCAGAAAGAAGTTTCTCTCTGTAGGACATACTTTGCACACACATACTTTTATGGATTTTATGGATACTCACACATGTACATGTATAATCCCTTTATAGAACTGTAGGTAGGCCAGCTTTTCAAGACATTACTGGACATGCTGTCATCACCCCACAGAGCAAGATATAGAGCTCCTGAGACTCTGCCAAGCGGAAACACTAAGCAGCTCCTGGCAGGGACTGCCCCGTGTAACCTATGACACCTGCTCCAAATTTCCAAACTACCTTAGTTTACCTGAGTTAACAGAGCTCCATATTTGCTCTATGCCATAAATGCACCAATTAATTAAATTAGCATAGAAATCTTACCTCTCCATTTAAATACAGATAAGTCTTCTTCCTCAGTATTCTAAGACCATTCAAGCACTTCCTAATTTTATATTGAATTTTTGCTCTCTTTCTCCTTTCTACATGGATAATATCCCCAAAAATTATCCTAGGTGATTAGTCATAAGGTGTGCAACTGCATAAAGAAGAACAATAGCTTTGTTTTTCTTAAGAAAGGTGCAATGATAATAAGCTTGTTGGAAAAGTCAATATTTTATTTCTGAATGTGTCCTACTTATCTTATTCCTCTGCTACAGAAACTTAAGGTGTCAACTATGATTCAAGATGTCTGCTTCTAAAACAAAATCCTTGCCCAATAGCTTTAAAAGATACTGTGTATTGATCCTAAAATTTCTCTGCAGTCACTATGGGTTTAAACATTCTCAAAATAACACTTTGGTAAAACATTCAAAGGTATTTTTCTCTAAAAAGTGTTGCTAAAAAGACAACACTGTAGGAGTCTGTATTCAACAATTAAAGGGAGCACAGCCGATTTGCACTGTGTTTTGGTGCTGCTTTTCAGTTTGTATTATAAAGAAAGCATTCATTTTTTCAGAGTTTTTAGAAATGTAACACTTTTTTTTAATAATTACTCATTTTGTATGTTTCTGTCACTTTTGACAAAATTATTTCTTTGTGGCTCTGCCTCTGAAGAAAACCTAGCTGAAAGTTATTGTGAGAGAACATCTTAGCTAGAAGTTATGAGGATGAAAATTTCTTGTTAATGAAGTGGAACAAGCTACCCAGTCTCTGTCCTCTCCTTTTTAATGCAATTTTGGGTATTTCAAACAAATTTGAACAAATTTGTTTGCAAGATCTTTTTTGCTGATGTTGCAGCAGCTATCTAGCTACACAGAGAGAAACATAACTTTCCCAAGCATCATTCTAGCAAAGGCTCTGAGATGATCAGAGAAAAAAATGAGAAACAATTCTTAACTTGCTGCACCTGGTATTGGGAACATGTGGAATGTGTTATGTACCAAAGGGTGGTTTCTTAATTAGCCAATGGTGATGGTGTTTTAATTGGAGGACCAATTAGGTCCACCTGTAGCGAACTAAGGTATAAAAGTATGGGTTTCTTAATAAAGATGATCAGCCTTCTGTAAATGCATGGAGTTTGTATAATGTATTGCCTGGTTCTGTCCCATTGTGCTAATGCAATGAAGCATAATTGACCATAGAGGCCCAAGAAAAAAAAATTAAGATAGATGTCATCCAGAGCAAGGATCAGTTAAAAGATAGTAGACATAACCAGAGAGTTACTTAGCTCTCACTAATATAATATTCAAGATAAACAGCACAGAAGGAGAAAATAGGGAAAATAACTTTTTTATAGTTACTAGGTATAGAGGATACCATTACTAGGTATAGAGGATAGCCAGGTCCAGGGAATATCTGTTTAAGAGGGAATATTCTCTTTTCAGGCAGGGATTCTTCCAGGTCTATCAGAAACACAGATATTTTCCTTTTTCTACTCTTTATTATTGCACAAATGTTTCTTCAATTCAGACTGTAATTTCTTGAAGAGCCACTTAAAATATAAGTGCTCGTTTTCTTCCTTTTTTTTCTATTCTTCAATTGATGGATCAAAAATGAGAATCTTCATTTCTCAGTACTATTTTTTTTTAATTTTACATTGTATTATCTATTTATTTCAAAAAATAACTTCTGAAAACATTTCATGTTCTGCTTATAAAAATAAATGGGCAGATAACATGACTACCTGCAGAGCTCTAACATAAATAAAGAAAATGGTCAGTTTTCTTTTAAAGCAAGCTTCTTGTATTTCACTGTATTATCCCACCTCTGCACCTTTCTCATTCAAGTCTCATTTATTACAGATGAGCATAATTAGCAATAAGACTCTAATGAGACATTATTATATAAATATGTAAACTGAAAAAATGTCCAGGACATTTGGTTAATGTCTTTAACAGTTGTAATCATACTTACATTTGAAAAACCTAGCTGCCTGTTTATATATGTTTTAACTATACTATTTTATGAAATTTAGTTAAATACCATTCAGCTGGCTAAATCCTGTAGTTGCTTCCTGTTCCTTCTGCTTCAAGAATACCTGGAGGTTACCTTGCAGTAAGCACAACATGCATAGTTGTTATAATCAAAATTGACTACAATTCTGTGGTATTCAGTGGTCATTTACAAGCAATGTGTAGGGGTTTTTTGCATTGATTTCTTCTCTTTACACTCCCAACACGTTTTTATGTTCAGTTATTTCACTTTAATACAGCCATTATCAAGTTTCCCATTCCCCAGACTCTTTTTATTATGGATAGTATTTTCCTTTCCTTACATAAAATTGTTGAAAAGATGTGATGACCAGAACTAGCAATAAATGTGAAAACTGTAAGTGGAATAAAGAACTGGTGTTTAGAATAACAAAGTATGAAAGTGTAGTTTAAAGCCTTCACTTATTGCTCTCTGCTGCCGCAATAAATTTATCCAAATATTTTCTGATCTTCTATGATGATGTCAAAAGCTTTAGAGCTGAAGGGGAAACAAAAGCTGTTAAACTAAAGGGAACCATCATGAGATGATTTTTCAACATGCAGCACCAGCCTTAGCAAGAGGCAAGAAAGATTCTCCTTGAAAACTGATGTCCCACTGAAACTGCCAGACCAAGTAGGTCATTGCTTTCTCAGCAAGGCCTCAAGTCAGCCCAGTCTTAAAAGGAAAAGTAGCTAATGCCTTTTCCTAGGAATGACAGCAGCAAAGGAAAATTTAGAAGGTTATTCAGAAGCATTTTTTGAGGCAGAGAGGACTGAGAGGCCTGTAGGGTAGACAGGGCACAAAAGGCAGCCACACAGAGTCACTGGGCTACTGATTAACTGTGAATTGTATGAGAAATTACCCTTTACCGAGAGCTGCCACTGCCCCTTCCCTGGAAACTGTGGCTCAACTTTTTAAATGGCATGTCTAATTGAAACTCATCTGAAGGAACGGCAAAGGAAGCAGATTATGATCTTTCTCCTAAACTCAGATGGGCTTTTCCTTGTTTCCCTAACAATAAGAGTGACTTAGGTCTGTGACACAGAATTTTGTAACATACTTGGTGGGATCAGGAAAAAAGCATTTTTAGTGCTTCTACAGATTCATCCTAAACCATTAATTTAGCCTGGCCACATGCCATAGAAAAAAACTTGGCAACCATGACAGCAGACAACTTGATAATCGCTATAATTTATTTCAATCAACTGTGTGGATACCCTTCTATAAAATAACTTAATGTGAAAACTGAACTTTGACTTGCTGACAGCAAACGTAAAACAAGTTATCATTGGTCACAAAGGGCATCTTGTGGTGTCATAGAAGTGATCACCATAAGAAAGTCAGCAACAACCCTATTACCATACCAGTATCTGAGATGCCAAATTTCCCTCCACATGTTTCAAACAAGAGCTAAATGTGGTGATTATGCAGGTCAAAACGAACAAAAAATACCCACCAAAACAACCTGATGTTTTATGCAAATAAAAAAAATCTTGTCTGCATATTTAATTCAAGTGCAGTGCCTTGCTTAAAGAAATGTGGGTTTGCCAGAGCTCAGGACGGCCAGGAGTTGGTCTGGGAAACAACATGGGATCAGCACATTTGGCACATTTTCTGGGTGCCATGCCACCACTTGGCATTTGTGGCCCCTGAACAAAGGGTGATGATTGAGATGCTCATTTCTGGTGTTTGCTGCTGCTTGTAACAAGTAATGCAGCTGTTTCAAGACAGTTGCGCAGGAATGGTCTGTCTGGAATATTTGTCTCCAGCAAGGCAGCCTATTGCTATCTACTGTCATCTCATACAGGGAATTAAGGGGAACACAAGTGGAAAAGAGGCAATATGGAATCTCTGCTTTAGAATATTTATTTATGTTTTTCAAAAGGGGTATTGCTCTAATGTTGCCCAAACATTACTCTAAAACTCCCTTTCAATCATTACAAAGATACTCTTTTCCTAGGAAACCTATGGTTACACCTCCACATCCTGTAACTCACCACTTTGTATCTTATGCTTGGAAGTTTTCTCATGGAATATTGAAATGGTCTGCTGGTCCACCAGAAAACCCCGATAGCTGTGATGGCTGTCCACTCTAGTTCCTGTGGGCCAATCCCAGTGCTCTCTCATTAAGGATTCAAATCACAACCATATGTTATGGCTGGCTGCTCCTGACAAGATGACAAGAGCATGAACCTGAGAGAGCCAATTCCTGTCCTCTTCACTGGGTTTGCCCCGGCCAGCACTGGGTTAAGCAGTGGAGAACCTTCATTATACCAAGGCACCAAGATGCTGCCATCTATATTACATATTAACACAACTTTGACATTTCCTGTTAGGCGTTTATTCACCAATGTCTCTCCCAAACAGTACTTTGTAGACAATGCCAAAAATAATGTAAATCCTCTAAAGACTGCCTTGCACAATGTATATACACAGTCCTTCTTTTGGCTATGAAAACTCCGCTATTTCACCCTTGTGAGAGGAGATACTGAGTGCTGGGCAGATAACATGAAGTTATTACAGCAGCTAGGTTTTAGGTTGGCTATATTATCATTCAAAAGGGGTCTGTGAGTGGGAACATGGACACATATGAAATAGTGAAAGACGTAATTTGTGCAAGAAACATTTGCAGTACTGTAGCAGAGACCAGGGTACTGCTGCAATTGCAGTCCATGCTTTAGAAATGCAATGAAGAACATAACACAGTCCGGAGCTCCTATGAACAGCACCACTCCCATTTAATCCAAAACAGCATGCCGAACATCTCTTTCCCCTCTCCCTGGAGGTAGCTTATACAAAAGATTTTGTGAAAGTATGTCTGTACATAATTTTTCAGGTGTAATGCTTCAGTCCTTTAAAACACTGGGTTGTGTTTTCCTGCAGTAAGATAGCTGCACTGTTGTCAGCTCTCACTGCTTACAGGTTAGTGTATTTTAAAAGTCTCAGCTGTGGTAATTTTGTCTTGCTTGAGAATTTTTGGGTCTCTCTATAAAAAGAAACTGACATTTTTATTCATATAGCATCACAGTATCCATGCATGTATGTGACTCTAATGCAGTCTAACTACACCAGTATATAAGATTGATAAAATTTTATCTACTAGAAGGTATCGCAGGTTTTCAATGTTCAGCTTTGAACAGCCTGATAGTCATCCTTGTTTACCCAATCAGTTCAAGTTTTGCAGCTCTTAAATGTAATAAGTACAGCAGGCATACACTTTTGTACTACCTCCTCATAAGAGAAAAGCAACAAATGTTATGGTGATATCTTTTAAAGCTGAATTATTTCAATGCTTAATAAGTCACACACAGAAAAAACCTCAGAGGTACTAACAAACACAAAATAAACATGAATGAATGAATTAAATATGGAATGAGCACAGCTTTCTGCAGCCCTTATATAATTTCTTCTATTTGTGATAACTCATGTGGATTTAATAGCTGGATATTATGTTCAACATGTAGCAAAAGAAGATTATTGTGTAAAAAATTAGTGATTTATGTTTGACTCAATTATCAAATGTGTATCAATGACTGCTCTTCAGCTGTGAAAATTGCCTAACTTTCATCAAAAAATGCAAAATTACTAACATTAAGACTAAAAAAGATGCCACTATATTTAGGTCTCTTTTAGAGGAATGAAAGCATGAACTATTTTTATAACTATTATTATTATTATTTGTTATTATTTATTTTAAATAGCTGGTATATTTCTATATGTGAATGCATTTCCTAACTTCATATGAACTCTGTTATAGGAAATGCCTTGTTTAAGCATTTTATATCTTCATCTCTTGAATATATGGGTTCACATTCCCCAAGGACTGCCTGCCCATAGTCCAGCTGCTCCTCAGATTCCCTCAAGACATCCATGAAGCTTACAGGCATAAGCATAGGTTCAGCCTCAAGTCTTTTTGACAGAGGTCAAGACATTACAGTACCTGAGACATAAGTATGGCCACAAGGCATCTTTCAGAAGAAAAAAATCCCCTGACCTGTTCTCTTAGCAAAAAGAAACAAGGAGGTCAGTTTTTCTATCACCAGAATGCTCAACCTGGAAAATTTTGGTGAAAGGACTCTTTTATTGTGACTATCAGTGCCATTAAACATGCACAGGCAAGGTTATTACTCCAGGACACATCAGTTGTACTACAATGAAGACAATCAGCTCTATACTACTTGCAGTTTTCAGAGAATGGCATCTTTAATTTTGTTGTTAGTAATTAATCCTTTCTTTTTTTCATGTTCTGTCCAACTGCACTAACCCACAGAACATCAGAATTTCATGCTCCCACTAATTTTCAGCCCCACAGAACACTACAAATCTTGTTTAACTACAATCTAACTTAAAGATGTATGAGTTGATGTACCACATTATCTTTTATGAAGAAATGCATATTAGGAAATTGCATGATGCATTTTGGCTCCAGCCAGTATATTTTAAATGAGCTTTGCTGGAAGGAAGCCAAGGAAGGAGAACGTATAAACTGACAGTTTGTGATGATGGTGCTATTTCATTGAAAGATATTTTTTGGACATTACATAACATCTGAAATCCTCCTGCTTCCCAAAAGAAGTGATAGCTGCAGACAACACTGACTGCAAACAGTCACCCTTCTCCTTTCATGTTGTGTAACTATTAACAGAGACATAAAAGTAAAGCACAAGACCATGCCATTAAAATGTGTGTTTGCCCATTTTTTCTCAAAGGTGATATTCTCTGTTAGGTCCCAGTTGAATCCTTAATTACAACCACATGATTTCTGTGAGAGAAAAATTTTATTTAAAAAAATCACCCCACTGACAAGAATACAATACTAAGTGATAAGTAGTAAAGATCATCAATGCTGGTGTAGTGATATTCCTGTTAGTACCACAGGTATTCCACAAAGCTAAAAGGTAAAGTAAGCATCAAATATATTAGTTATGAGTGGAAATGAAAAAAAGAGAAAAGCCCAGAGTTTTGTTGTAACCTTTAGTAATAGTTAATAATTGCCTAAAATAGCTTTAAATTTTGCTCAACTGGTAAATTTTTAAGTCCTGTAAGCTCAAAGACATGAGTACATTTTGAATACTAAGAAACAATGCTATGTATTAATCACAGCCCCTTTCTTTTGCTCACTTTCCCTTTTCCATGTGTTAATATCTGTAGGACTGCCCAGGAAAGGATCCAAAGACATCACAATCTCTGAGATGCAAAACAGAGTCTGACCCTTATTTTGGGACCCCCTCCAAGCACAGTTGGGAGCTTCATGAAGTTTAATATATCCACAGTCAGGCAAAAGGTTATACATATAATGTACCAAAAACTGAGGTGTTTCAAATAACAATTTCTACCCTTAGGGTTATTTCATTTCACCAAATGAAGAGATTAAATGAGCAAATGGCCACTAAGATCAAATTACCCTAGTCATGATGAACTCTCAAAACATGAATTATCTACACTGGCACCATTTCACTGTCCATGATCCTTTATTCCAGATTATTGCTGTACTGTCTGTAAAATTATGATCAAACTTGCCTTGATGTGCAAGTTCAAAGAACCAAGCAGAATCTTCTGTTTGGACTATTAATATATAGATAATATAATATCTCACAATCATGCTTGAGGAATGACATTTACTCTGTTTTTAAAATGATAATTAGTTTCTATAGTCATAAAAATTTATCAGTTTGTCTAAATTATTAGTAAATAAGAAACTTATCAGAATTTACAAATATGTTATCCTCCTTTAAGTATCAAAATCAAACACATTTTTGTTGCTTTGCTGAGGAAACAGGCCCAAAACTTGATATTATTCCTCTCAATGGCAAGAATCCCACTGATATAGTCTGCTAGGAAGGAGGATCAAGCCTTAAGAACAATTGCCAGCACTGTCCCAATAATTACACTGTCATTTAGTGTGGTTGAGAAGATGCAGGCCTTTAATATGCAAATGCCCATATTTCTCCAAACCTTTGTTATGCAGTCAGCTTTATGTTGGGTCAGAGATGCCAGTCTCTTAGGTTATGACACTAAAAGAAATACTCTTCAGCAGTTTGTGTAAAATGGTGCAAAAAGGCAGCTAATAATATGAGGTTTCTTTAAGAGAATTAAAAAACAAAATTCAAATGTTTCATTATTTTAATGACACATAAAACATGTTGTAGTTTAATTTTTACCTGGAGACACAGAAAGAGAGAATTTGCTGTGGAACGGACCCACAAAAATCATACAGTCCAACTCCTGGCTCTGCACAGCACATCCCCAGAATCACATCATGTGTTTGAGAGCATTGTCCAAGCACTTTTTGGAAGTCTGTCAGGCTGAGCTCGAGCCCTGCCACTGCTCAGCACAGAGAAGAGATAAGTGCCTGCCCTTCCTTTTCCCTCACAAGGAAGTTGTAACTGTGTTGAAGTCTACCCTCAGTCTCCTCCAGGCTGAACAAACCAAGTGACCTCAGCTGCTCCTGATCCGGCCTCACCTCAAGACCATTCACCATCTTCATTGCCCTCCTCTGAGTGCTTTCTAACAGATTAATGTTTCGGTTTGTTTTTTTTCTCTTTTTTTTTCCTATTGTGTCACCCAGAACTGCCCCCAGCACTCGAGGTGAGGCTGCCCCAGTGCAGAGCAGAGCAGGACAATCCCATCTCTTGCCCGGCTGTGATGCTGTGCCTGATGCACCCCAGGACAGGGGTGACCCTCCTGGCTGCCAGGCTCATGTTCAGCTCGGATCCCCAGGTTCCTTTCCATGGCACTGTTTTCCAGCATCCCATTCCCTACTCTGTTGGTACATTCAGGATTATCCCATTCCAGATGCAGAATCCAGCATTTTCCCTTTATTGAACTTCATGTGGTTGATGATTGCCCAGCTCTCTAATTCATCAAAGTCTCTCTGCAGAGCCTCCCTTCTTTCAAAGGGCTTGAAAACTCCTCCTAGTATAGTGTTTTTGGCAAATTTGCTTAGTATTCCTTCGAGTTCTGCATCCAGGTAATTTATGAACATTTTGAAGAGTACAGGGCCAAGGATGACAGAACCCTCTACTGACAGGTCTCAAACCTGTTGTCAGCCCATTCACTGTAACCCTTTGTGCCTGTGTTCTCAGCTATGTCACCATGCATTTGTCCAGCTATGGGCTGGACATTTTGCCCAGAAGGGTCCTGGGAGAAACAGTATGAAAAGCCTTGCAGAAATCCAAAAACATTACACAACTAAGTGTGAACAAGAACTTGAGATTTGAAACAATCAGCAAGAGTCCTTCTGTATGAAAGATGATTATGTACCTACATGCACAGCTTGAAAGCTCATTCTCTTTTAAAATATTAAAAAATGTGTTGATAGGTTATCACTTTTGCTTAACTCCCCTCTGCTTTTCTTGTTTCCTTGGGATTTCTGTGTGAAGACAATCAAATTTCAAAAGAGCAAGTCAGATGCACATAGAAAAATTAAACAGAAAAGAGATTACACTTTTTTTCTGGGGCTAGCAGAATCATAACTATGTTTTTTACAATAGGAATGCTGGACCCAGATTCTAATTAAATTTCTAGTCTGTGCAAGAAAACAAGCTAATAGCTACACAGATTTCCTAATCATTCTTAAGGACATTTTTATTCATAATAAAGGTTGCTTGATCTCATTTTATCTTTTTTCCCTTTTCACACTCTTTTGTTCTAGTGAAACAAAAAAAAAATGGGGTAAGAGAGTGAATGGTCTTACTTACTTTTTTTGAGATTTGAATTATATAGCGGCTGTTCTGACATGTATTGGTTGCATAGAACATTTAGGACTATCATCAGGTCTCACCTTTGTGACCTGCCTCCCATCTCCTGAAAATATTTAAAACAGGATTGTAAAAATTACAAAGAACTGGGAGATATCACCTTTCATGTTATTTGGCACTTTCCTGCAAGGCAACCCAAATATAATTTTCTGTATTTTGAGAATCACACCATAAAGGATGCTCTCACCCCTAGGGAGGACCATCCTTTACGGTGTGATTCTCAAAATAGAGAAAAGGGGGAAGAAAACCCTCTAGGGAAGAAAAGCCATTTCTTTCTAACAGAGAAGCTTCACTGAAAGTCTTAGAGGGTGATAACTAAGTGTTCTGCTGTCTTTAATTTACACAAAACTTAGATGGAAGTACCAGAGAGAGACACACGAGTTATGACTCTCACGGTAACATCAATTTTTATACCTAAAGAACTACCAACACTATAAAGAATCAATATACTTCAGGAATAAGCCTCAAAACCCAAGATAACCTCAATAGTTATCTGATGGGAGCTGGTATATTCCCTGAAGAAATTTGGTGCATCTTTCCAGACAGATATTAATACTCTTTCATACATCATCCACTTTCCTTGACACTTAATCTGCCATCTCTGTGATATTTATAAAAGTTTAAAGCTAATAGCACAACAAGTACAACTAATGGTAGTGCAGATGCATGTAAATCTTGGGAAGAATAAATTATAGAGTGTCACACTCAACTGAAATTAATAGAACTGAAGCTGAGTGCCTGAGAGTAAATAGGTTTAGTTGTATTAGAAGACTATCCTCTTAAAAACTGAAGCAAATAACCCTCTTGCTGAAGGCTAATTGCTTCTCTGGCATCATACTATACTATGTTTGTATAAACATAAAAAGTCATCTAAAAATCAGTGGGTGACCTAATACTGGGACGGATACAGGAGAGCTGGTGGAGACCTGAAGAAAGGTAAAAGACTTACCTTTCAGGAGTTCAGAAAGGATTAAGGCTTTTATCTATATAAGGGATGCTAAGAAAAGATCTGCTTAATCCTGTATGTCCTCAGAGACACACAGAATACCTCTTTTCCGATCCTTCCCTTTAATTCAACCACATTCTCTGTTATTCTGTTATTTGAGTTTAAACTCTCCTCTGAAAGGGAGTAGCTAGACCTGTTAGCTTAGCCTGTTTCTTACCAAGCAAACCTTGCCTTTTTGTTTTACTGGAGCTGAAGGTCAGTGTACTGCTGTTACAGTCCTCATCCTCTGTCAAGGAGGCAGCATGATACTCATTCCAAAGTGAATCAGCTTTGAGAAGAGGTGAAGTGAATCAGCTTTGAGAAGAGGTGATTTTAGCCAGTGCCCAAATACAAGTGAGAGAATTACAGAATGGAATCACAAGGTTGGAAGGGACTGTAAAGGTTGCCCAGTCCAAGCCCTCATCATGGGAAGGCACAGCTCCAGCTAGATTGGGTTGCTTAGAACAATCTGGACTCTGCTGTCAAGATGAAGTAGAAGGGGTGGCTACAAACACCTCTTTTTGTATTAGCAGCTTTGTCTATACCTGGATGGGTCTTAGCATGGAATAAGGGAATAATTTCAAATAAACTGACATTTAGGCAACAGCTTCCTTATTGAATGAGACTGTCAAAGAGACTGATAGAGTAAAAAGTCTGTGGTATTATCTTTGAAGTTACCCTGAAATTCGCAAAAAGTGTAAAATTCACCTTTTCTTGTTCATTCGTGTTTGAAAAATGTCAGTATGTTTATGAGACCACAGTTAAACACAGAGTATCAATGAGGAGGAGAAAAACAAAATAAAACAAAACAGCAAACCCATTAACCTGAAGCAATATTACTCTGACCCATAGTTTGAATTTATCCGGTAGGAAAACAGAAAGCTAGAGGTTTTCCTCCAGCATAAAGACCTCACCCAGCATCTTGAATATTTGAAAAACAATGAGGAAAGCAAATATATAAAAAAACCCTCCACATTTGTCCAGCAAAGCTGCATGAAACAGTCAGACTCCAGCTGTCCTCTAGATCCACTTTTCTCTTCTGTGTTAATTTTTTTAGTTCCATCCTCACCGCAACTGCAGACCCTATTGCTAGGACATTTATTAGATGGTGACCTCCTAAACCTTAAACATAAAAGATGAATGCAAAATATAAGGGGTGCCTCAATGCCTTGTCAGCTTTCACAAGCTCATCCATATCCATCAAGATAGTGTGTACAGAAAACTTTCCTAACACTATGATAAAACACAGGAAATAACCCACATCTGTTTACAGATGTGAGAGCAGGTGATAATAAATATCCTCCAGAATAACTGCCTTCAGATAATTTATTCATCTTTTAGCTCTGTTACAACTTTCTGTCATCCATACAGGCTTAAAATGCATGAGTGAAGAAAATACAGCAATTTGAATGTCAATCTATGTAGCAAGTGTACTTTTAAAACTTCTCTATAGGTAACTTCTGCAGAAGCATATTTCACATTTTCATCATAAAAAGATTTTAAGTAGAAGAATTGCTTATTTACAGTTGGAATGACAAAAGCACTGCTAAGAAAACATCTCCCCCCTTATTTCTGACTTTTCTCACTGATTCTTTACTCTTAAATATCCTTTCACATATTTTAATCTTTGTATATATTAACCACATTTCACACAATATTTGTCCTGTTTTCACCCACATCTCAGTCATTTCCTCAGAGAATGTTATTCCTCTTATCTGCTACAGCATCTCCTGACAATTTGTAAACAGCAGTACCTTTCCATCTAATTCTTTAAAGTAGCCTGTCTGTAGATAGTAAAGGAGTCTATCTATAGGAGAGAAAGCTGAGACCTTTCTAGAGAGATTCTATTTTGCCTGAGCAGTTATTTACCCTTAAAGGAACATAATCCATCCCTGGTGCTCTCCTTAGTACTTGTCTGCCTTTTGTGCCTGCACAAAATTTATCCCTCATTTGTTTTTCCAGATCCTGCTTAGAGATATTCTATACAACAATTACTACTGGCATAGAAGCACTAACAACCCCTGCAGAGAAGACAGAAAAATCTCACTGCCACAAGTGGGCTTGTAATTTCCAATTAACAACTCAGAGCTGGTTGAAAAGGAGCTAACCCAGTGGATCCATTGGAATCCAGTGAAAATAAATCTCTCTTTTCATTTTTGTACAATTTGTTCCTCAGTTTTTATACTAACAGAAGGAGTAACTGGAATGTTTGGAAACTTTCAGTTCTACTCAAATAATTTTTTGCATATTTCTCAAGGATTTTGTTTGTCCTTATTTCTGACCATTATATTTGGAAGTGCTGTAACTCTGAGGAGAACAGAAAGTCAGTTCCTCAACTAATATAATGAATGCATAATTTCGATTTCCACTCATTTTTGGCAAAAGATAGGAAAGATCTATAATTGGTGGCTGTGACAAAGGTTGCTATAAGCAATGAAGTTCTCTTGATAGTCTTGCAGACTTTTAAAAGAACAACAAAAATCTTCTCTTTATGTCTCCAAAAAATCACACTAACCACCACTTATGAAACAGACTAGAAAATTGATTTATATTTCAAAATTATCTGTTATAAAGGAACAGAACTCCATTTACTGCATGGGCATCAAAAAGGAAATCAAAAAGCAGCAACTTCAGATGGGTTTGCTTGAATAATGGATTCCCAAATATATTTCAAACTAATAAAAAACAAATAAACAAACATACAGATTATAATTTGAATAAATGCTATGCTGGCTCACTTTTTGGAATGAAAAATTAAAAATAGAAAAAATAATTTCAGGACTCGCAAATATTCTGGCCCTAGAAACTCATTTTGCCTCTCCACAGAGTTACCTAGTTTTATCTTTATGCTTTCATTTTCAAATGAAAGGAAATTTATTATGAAATCAAAAATAAGAAAGTTTTGATTTACTGAATTTTCTCTGCCTTATCTGGGGAAAAGCCATGTGGCAATTTCCAGGCAGAGTTAGTGAAAGATGTTAATTTCAAAGGATTTTATTTTGATCTAGAAGTAATCAATAGGATAGGCTCTGTGCAAATCATAATAACAAGAAACCAAAGACCATATTAAAACCTTATTAAAAATTCCAGGGACCAAGTACCTAAATTGTCTATATTAACATAGTTGCATAATTTCACATTCCCCTTATGATTTGACTTCTACAACTCTTTTAATAACAAGATAAAATATTCAACCCTCCTAATAACCTAAACAGGATTGAGCCAGGTTTTAGCTTAGTTAAAAAGATAATATAAAAATGAATAAAACCTGTCTACAATTACGTTGGTTAAATTTAAGAAGGGGCAACAATTTAAAATCTCTGCATGTAGAAAAATAAGGCTTCTAACAAATCAAATTACTTCTTGAGTATTATTTTTTTCCAGCTCTCTCAATTGCAACATTTCAACAGGTTTAAATGGGAACAGGATTTGACTCTTGTAGATGGAACATTGTGTGTCTCAAACTTTATCTTTTAGGTTCATCTTTCAATGCACATTTAGTGATAACAGTTAACTCCACTAGTCATTTCTTATTTTACTAAGCCCATGCTGAGTTCTGAAAGAGAAGAGATTAGGAAATGAAAATCTTCCCTACTGACATGACCAACAATGCATAGTTGGGAAGAAGGACTGAAATGAACTGTGGAATTTAATAAAAACATGAAGTTACACAGTATTATACAGAAAAAAAATATGCTATGTTTGACTATACTGCAGCAACTAAGGCTGAAATATTCTTCAGTGAAGCAACAGAGGCTGGCAGAGGCTGACATAAAGAGATTTCAAAGAGCAAATTCAGTAAAATCCATTAAAACCCTCATGAAATTGATGAAAAACTGCAAGGAATGTTTCTGTGATAATGGTGACCTTTAACTTCACTGCTTTCAAGAAATGTCCTTATCTTATTAGTGACTTTCCTGGTGTAAAGCAAGATTTTCTGTGGGAAAATTTGACATATACAGAGCATGATAACTTTTACCCAGGCAAATATGCTGTGTTCAAAAGGGGAAATTAGGAATTTTTGCACAATTAAGAAACTGCTGGACATGTATGAAGACTGAGCTGATGACTCTCAGTGTTTTATTCTTCCTAGCTAGAATTACTCCAGAAGTAGTTTCTCAATGCCCTATCAAATCATCACACACACACACATGCATACAACATCTGTATTTAGTTTTTCATTCATGCTTATCCAATAAGTAATGACAAATAGAGTCCCATTAAATTAGAAATAGTCTTATTCATTCTCATTTATTCTTCCTAAGCATCCTGCTCTGGTAGAACAGCATAATATCTTTGTAATCTAAATAGCAATCCATCCTTTCAAGAAAACAAACTAACACTCTCTTAGAATTTATGTATCTGGCCATTACCTACCTTCACCTTTACTTTGCCTTTCTCTGAATTTTCCACACTACTATTTCAAATAGTGCTTAAACTTACATGAGATTTTTTACAGTGGTGTGGAGACTCACAGTGTTTATTATTGTACCCAATTCAGAAAGATGCTGACTTACATTGGTTCTGAAAAGTTTATAATTTTGTTTCCTTAAATGGCAATATATCCCTAATTAATTTAAAAAGGTATTAGTATTAGGATTCTAGGAATAATAAAAATTTAGTGCATTGGGAAATCCATGTGTTTACTTGTTAGCAGTGAAAAGAAAATAAATAATTGTTTTAAAAATTCAAACTGTTAGATTCCCAGTAAGTGCAATAAAGAAATCTTTATATCTGACTTTGTTCCCATTTTTCATCTGTTAAAACTCTGAAGTTTTAATCTAACAATGTAGCTAAATGAATAATTTACAAATAAAGATTTTTTTTGTTTTCATTGTAAGTTTTATATTTTATTGCTATTATTTGCATTTGAACACATCCTGCCTTTTTCATCTGTACCTGTTTCTATTTTCTTCTTTATAGCTTAGGTATGATTAAATAAAGCACAAAAACTTATGAATATACTGTTCTTACAGCGTCATTGTGTTATTCTTTCTAGATCTCTATCAAAATAGTGAGAACTACACTAAAATCAGTTGCATTCTCATTCTTATTATCTGCATTTTGAAGCATACAATAGGTGTCAGTAATTTTTGGTCTATTCCTAATAAGCATTTAGATATAGAATAAAATTTTATTATAAATAATTTTCTATATTATCAATAAAAATTACTGAGGATGTGCATGTCTGAGTCTTCATATAAATGTCTGATAAACTCAATTAGAGAAGTTATTTTCAGTATTTCTAATGTTTGCAAAAAATGCCAGTCAGAATAATCCATTCCATGAAGTAGTACAGAACACTCATATATCCATGTTGTTGTTCCTGAAAGCCGTTTGTTTAAAATGTTCCAAGCTGATCTAGAAACTACAGTTTTAAAACATTGTCTACTCACAGCATGACATCTCCAAGTTGCCTTTCAATAGAAGAGTTCCAGTGTAGTGGTGAATATCAGCTCACTCTCCAGAGCACAGTTTTCGTGCTGAATTTCATTATGCGCAAATTCTTCTGTTATCAAATTGCCTAAATGCTCCTGCAAGGTGAAGCACTGGGAAATTCTCTGGCCACAGTGGTTCAATTTGTCCCTCCTTTCCCACAGAGCAACTTTCAGAGAATAGTTATACATTTTTCACTTCTAGGGAGTTCCACATGTTCATGAATTTTCAGATGATTTCTGTGTAGTTGCCTTTCTAAAGAGACCTTCTGGAACCATGAAAAAAAAGGAGAATATACTTTTTCTAATTTTTGTTGTGCTTACGCACCTTCACAAAGCTTTAGGTAAAAGGAGTACAACCTGAGAGAGCATTCCTATTTCCAGCAGGGTATACAGTAATAATATCAGAAAAAGTGTCTTTCTACCAAACTCAAAAAGGAAGGCGAACTGTCTACAGTAATCATACTAGCCATCTCAAGATATTTCTATAACTAGGCAGTTTGCTACTTTGCTACACAGTCTTCCAGGGGAAATGGCAGTCCTTGTAAAGGCAGCAAAGCAGCTGCCACAACTGTCTCTGGAGACTGGTAACCACATTTTCAGGCTTTTAACACAAAGAGACACTGTGTGACTGTTCTGTGCTCTACACCAAGAGTTGCAGGGCCATTTTTTCATTTCTCAGTCTTGCCTGAACTGCTCTACAGATGAAGTACAACAGTATGACACTTGCCTTCCTCTCCCCGATTGCCCAGGGAGGTGGTGGAGTAACCGTCCCTGGACGCGTTTAAAAAAAACACTGTGTGTCACTCATTGCTATGGCTTAGTTGATGAGGAGGTGCTAGGCCATAGGTTGGACTTGGTGATCCGAAAGGTCTTTTCCAACCTAGTTCATTCTGCAATTGTGTGATTCTGTTACCTTTTCCACTCTTGCCTCCAGCTCCACCTAACAGCATCTCCTCTGCTGATTGCCAGCTAGTAATTCTTTGCAAAGCTGCACTTTGTGCTCCCTGAAAGGGATAGTGGAGCTCAGTTGCTTCCAGGAAACAGTTTACTCATCCTGTAAAGGAAACAGTTTTCTCTTCCTGTGGACATATGATCAGAGTCAATGCAAAGTGGCTTCTTTATTGTACAGCAAAATGACACTGAAACAAGGCTGAATACATAGAACACACATTGTTAATTAAGGTCACCTTCAGTTGCCCTATGCCTGTGATGATTCTGAACAAATTTTTTTCCATACAATGGAAAGAAATGTACTTGTAGGTTCTTTCAACACAAGTTCTGTATTTCTTAAAGCCCCAAACCATTTGCTGGGATTGGTTTAATTTTCATATTACCATATTCAGCTTGTAATTAAAGCTAGAGAATATTTTCGCCTGATAAAATTTGGGTGATATAATATTGTCAATAATGTATTTCATTATGATGATTTACTGAAAAGTAAAATAACTTAAAATTTTCAATACAGATAAAAAGCAGCACTAGGAAATATTTCAAAAAACTACTTCCTGTACCTGATATTGTAGGTTGAAATCCAGATATGAATACAGTGGAATTCTTTTAAGAGCATAGACACACATGATTGGAATTACCAGTTTATTACATGGCCTCAATTACATGGTTGACAATTACTTTGTTTTACATACCAAAAACAAATAAATGAAGAGCTCTTTGTCTATGTGTGATGTTGTGATCTACTGAGAGAAGCTGTTTACTACATTTTATGGTTTGAATAATTGGTTGTTGGATGCCATCTTCAAATTTCTGACAGACTGACAAATGTTTTATTTATGCTTTTTGTATTACTATTCCAGTCTTTCTTTTGAAATTTATTTTCACACTTAGGAACATAAGTGCTATTGTCTTTTTGCTATAGTTTGTAAGTTCTGGTCATCCTCCAATAGGTGTTCTTCAAAAATTTACCTGTATTTATGTAACTGCGATTGCTAAGAAATTTAATTTTATTTTATGTTCTTTGCAGTGTTATATTTTCTATGCCGCTTAGTTTTCTTACAGCTCTTATAGAAGGATCAACAGATGATAAAGGTTCTCAGAGTGGCTAAAACTGGCTGACTACACCACCATATGTTCACTTTTGTAACTTTGTTTTGATGTTATTAATCCAGATGGTGGTAGAATGCAGTCTATGTTTTAGTACATTATAGATTTTTTTGCCACTTCCTTATATGTTTTTCAGATGGCAAGCCAAACCAATTTCTTGTCATGGATTCAAAGCTTTTTATCCTCTTTTGCACTGGGTTGCTACATTGGTTTTCTGATCTTGTTATTTCTTTATTTTAGTATCATTTTATCTCTTTAGGTACACAAGACAGAACCTGCCTTTTATGGTCTATTCTGTTATCTAACATACTGTCAGAGCATTAGAACTGCTGAAATGCTTTCTGACATATAGGATACCCCCTCCATCTGCATTGCCTTTACCTATTATCTCAGTATTTTTTGGATTATGTACAGTCTCTTGTCAAAGTCTATCTTGTGTGTTTGGAAGGGAGTGGCACTTCTGCAGTGAGACAGAATGTGATCTTGGTCACTACATTGTGACATTTCTGGTGATCTGAGCCATAAGGCCTCATTTTCACCTGACAGCTCTGATAGTTGAATAACAGGCATTTTGGTCAGCTGGATGCTTTCATCAATGGCTTTCTCATGGTGCTTTCTGAAAGTCATGATCAAACCTACTGGTGTGATAATTTTATTCCAAAGAGCAAAGAATATTCCTTTTAAGTATATTCACACACTCACTCTTACCGAGTCTTTAGTGGACTTTTTATCAAATGGAGCAGATTGCCACTTTTCTATCACTACAGCTCCCTGGATAAATCAAGTAGTACATTCTCAATTGTTAGTAATAGACAGCAACTTCTTTTGCAGGTGCTATTCAGCAGCTTTGAATCAATGCAAAGGCTTAGAAAGAATAGCTAGTTCCCAAGAATGTGATTTCATAAAAAAGGTTTAAGTTGAAGCACTTTCTTCATCCTCTGAAATGAAACAAAGCTATTAGGATTTTCATTCATGAGAAAAAGAAGGTAAAATGCTAGTTTCAGAATAGCCAACATGACCAAGATTAGGATACTAGTTTGATACTAATATATTAGAACAACAACATTATAGACATAGTTTTTCAATTTTTCCTGTTAGTGTTCTTCCCTTTTATGAATGTAATTAAATACCCACTTCACCAGGAATCTGTTCATTTTACAACAAAATAATTTGAAGACTAAATAGTGTGTAATCTGGAGAATCAAATTCCAATACACTCTTAGAGTTCTGTCTATTGCCTGAAGATTTTATTTTCTCTTTCATTTTGTTTTATCTCCTAATAAAGCATATAATAATTTAATGGGCATATTTCCATGAAAAAAGATGTGACTACTGTATGATTCCATTTTTGGCATTGCTTACTCACCAAATGCACACCATAGTGATAGGTGAAAATACTGAGGTTTCTTCTCATTTCTGTGAGTACTTTTCTTTCATAACAGCAGCAGGACTGAGCTGAATACCTTTTGGCAGACACACATGCTCTGTTGTGCATCCTGCTTAGAATTTGCAGGTGTTATTAATGTGCCCACTTCAATAAAATGTTTCCTTATATTGCTGGTAAAGGTCCGTAGCAACTATTTTTCTCACTTAATGATTGTCTTCTCACTCTCTTCACATAGTACTGAGTGGTTTCAAAAGGGCCTATTGTCTTGCAATACTCCATGCAGCTGTGTTTCAGGTCCCATAAAGCTAACTAATATCACCTTTTTGGGGTCAAGGTTTTTTCCCCATGAACAGACCTTGACATAAGAAGCACAAAGTTAGATTGTTCCAGCGCATTTCTGCACCTTTGTACTGCATTACAGATGCATTCCTGATCCCGCTGTGATTCAACTGTTGTTGATTTAGCAACAGAGTGGAAAATTTTGCTACTGTCTTTGTGTGTTATGTGCACACCGAGAGTCTTAAAATCTGTTAAAGCCATGCTCTAGGAAACCTTCTTTGAATTGCAAGGCTTTAGTTTTCAATCACCTTCACATTAGTGCACTACTTAGGAGAGCCCACGACCTCAGAATACAAAATCTGCAGCTTCCTCTATTGTTTACAAGCTTGTTATTGTCTTTGTGCTTTACATGTTCTTTGAATAATTTGAATGGTGGAAACCATTCATTTTTAATTCATCTTTCTCCAACTCCCCTCCCATGTTTCTTGATGTGGCGATTCCATAATTCTGTCCTGAGCTGCAAAGGTGAACGCTGTTTTGTTTCCTGTGGAGGATGAATCACATCGTTCTCCTATAAGCATTTCTCCAGGGGTGGGCTGGTTTTCTCAACCGTGTTTCCAGCAATCTTGAGTTCTGTATGCCAGAACCATATCATAAGTATCTGTATTAATTGTGCATTGACAGAGATGGATCTTGAGCTAGGAGGAAGTGTATTCTAACCCATTACAACCAGTTTCATATTCTTAAGCAGCCCTGCAGAAGGTGACCTGAGATTCCTGGCCTGTGGCAAGCTGAACCTGAGTCAGCAGTGCCATGGTAGCCAGGAGGGCCACCCATGTCCTGGGGTACATCAGGGACAGCATCACAGCCAGGCAAGGGAGGGGATTGTCCTGCTCTGATCTGCACTGGGGCAGCCTCACCTTGAGTGCTGGGGGCAGTTCTGGGTGACACAGAATAAGAAAGAAGTTAAACTATGAAGAGAGCATTCAGAGGAAGGCAAAGAAAATGCTAAAGGCCCTTGAAGCCACATGAGGAGTGGCTGAGGTCTCTTAGTCTGCTCAGCCTGGAGAAGAGGAGACTGAGGGGAGACCTCAGTGCAGCTGCAACTTCCTCATGAGGGGCAGAAGAAGGGTGGGTACTGATCTTTTCTCTCTGCTGATCAATGACAGGACTTGAAGAAATGGCCTGAAATTGAGTCAGGGGAGCTTTAGGTTAGGTATCAGGGAAAGGCTCTTCATCCAGAAGATGGCTGGACACTGGAACAGGCTCCCCAGGGAAATGGTCACTGCACCAAGTCTGACAGGGCTCAAGAAGCCTTTGGACAACACTCTCAGGCATATGCTATGATTCTTGGGGATGTGCTGTGCAGGGCCAGGAGTCATACTTCATGATCCTGGTGGTTCTCTGCCAACTCATATTCTGTGTTTCTATGATAAAATGCCTTTGTCAAAAAATCATAATTTTCTTTTTCTTTGTAAAACTGGCATTACCTATTAAAAATTCCTGAAAAGTGGCTATCATTGAATAAAACCCAGGATCATTAGAAGGATGCAGATGGAAACAGTTACCAAAAAAAAAAGGCATAGGGTAGTAACCTCAGTTGCAGCAATTTTTTCACCTACTATGGAATAGAATTGGTGCTGTCCCACCTTGAGTACTGAGTGCAGTTCTGGTCCCCACAATTTATTAAGACCATGGGGACACTGAAATGCATCTTGGGGAAGTCAACAAGGCTGGAGAAAGAGCTGAATTGTATGCCCTATGAGGAGCAGATGAGGGATGACTTCATTCCTATTCTGTACTGTGAGGGAGGTGAGGCACTGGCACAGGTAGCGCAGGGAAGTTGTGGATGCCCCATCCCCAGCAGTGTTCAATCCTAGGCTGAATGGGGCTTTGAGCAATCTGGTCAAGTGGAAGGTGTCCCTTCACAGGACAGGGGAGTTGGAACTGGCTGGTCTTTAAAATCCCTTCCAACATATACCATTCTGATTCTATGATGCAATCATTCTCTTTCACAAAAAATAAGAAATCCCAATCTTTGTTTGCAGAAGAGAAGTAATGAGGTAGCTGTGGGGATTTTGCAGATTCTTACCCATTTCACTTCACTCCTTGGTGTCTGAGACAGCAGAGCTGATGAGCCTGTCTGTGGTCTCAGAGAGCAGAATTGCATGGCTTCTCTCAGCAAGTGCAGAAGGATTCAATAATTCTTGATTTTTCTGAACATCTCTTTTGAGGATATGATACTTATGAGTTCTTAAGATCTGCAGAGTAATTTCTATTTTTCAGCTCTGGAGTAAGAATTTTTCTGATTAACTGGATAGAAAGGTATAGGAAAGTAAATTAAGCTATTACCAATGCGATGGAAAAGGTAAGATGCCTTACTACTTTCTATTAGTAAAGCATAATCAAAGTCAATAATTTGGAGGATCCAAAACTGCCAGGTTTAGTATCAACATCATCTTGAGTGTCAGATAACAGCACCTTCCTTTGAATGCTTTATGCTATTTTTACACATTTTATAGCAGAACAATCCAATATATCAATTATCATCTGACATCTACAGGTTGTGCACTCAGATACAGTGTGTTCTTCCCTGCCAGGTAAATAGAGATTTCATGATGGTAAAGTTTATTTCATGGGCTGGATGCTAGCAAGAATTGTTGACTCTAGGACTTTTCATCTAAAAGGACAAATCTCTACTGGCACATTTAAATCCAGCTGCCACAGTGTTTATCATCTCTCCTGTTACTCAGCCACATTCCTGGAGGCACAAGAAGAGATGGGAAAGATAATTCTTTGGTTTCCATTCACACTAAGTTAATTATGAAGGCAAGAATCAGAAAACAGACAATGTGCAACTCCTTCAGTTATCAGAAAGATGTGTTGGGAAATAAAATGCAGCAACAGTGAGATATTTTTCATTCTATTTTTCTTTCTCTGAAAAATAGAGATAATAGTGGTTTTGGTAATCAGTATGTATCATGTTTGTTATGTTATTAATAAGGGACAGACTTGGGT
Organism: Nesospiza acunhae; assembly: GCA_013398715.1. Lineage (NCBI taxonomy): Eukaryota > Metazoa > Chordata > Aves > Passeriformes > Thraupidae > Nesospiza > Nesospiza acunhae. Next base: position 556,255 of record VZSU01000219.1, read on the forward strand.
TCCTGGAGTCAGCCTTCAATGCAAGGATCTATCATGCTGCCTAGAGCTTCATACTAGTGGCAAAGTGATGCATTTCCTGTTGAGCTGGTCTTTCCATTCTTCTTCCTGATTCAGTTTCCTGTGATAATATTGTACAAGCAGAGTCACAGAGAGGACTGCTCTGAGAGGCAACTCTGGGTGTTTCTGGACCAGCCACTTGCACTGAGGAGGTCAGACTGGGTATTTTATCAGCATGGTCTTCCATGGAATTTCCATAAGAACAAGGAACCCTGGCTCACACAAATCCCCTGGGGTTCATTCTTTCTGCATTTTTCCCAGAGGCAGTGCTGTGCTACAACACAGATGAACACTTCTAGCCCAGGGTGCTGGGAAAAACTGAGCCAAGTAGACAGACTACTGTTCCTAGGAGATTGGAGGCTAGATGGTATTTCACAACTTGAGGCAAGTTATACAGAAAGGAAAGAAGTCAGTGACTGATACCCAAAAGATGACCAAAAAAAACCCCCAAAAACCCACAAACAACAAACAAAAACAACAAACCAAACCAACCAAGCAAACAAAACAAAAACAAAACAAAACAAACAAACACATGAAAAATATATCTGTCTTTCTATCTGCATGCAGCTTTAATTGATCTTCTTCTGAGAAGTCCACTTAATGTACGTTTTCCACATCTCCTGCGTTGACCAACCTATAAAACAGGACACCTAACTTTGTATGTAAATGGGAAACAACCAGTCTTGCCCTGATTTAACTTTATTGATAAATTTCAGTTTTTCCCAAATCTACATATGATGCTTTATGCTATCACTGATATCAAGAACCCAGAAAGCAGATTTTCCCAGTCATGCTCTCAGTGTGAACTGAGATGAAATGCCTTGGGAATTTCCTGTAAAGCAAAACTCACAAATACATGCGGTGTCCTCTAGGCTAATGTAAGGTTCTACAGGAAGGGTAAAGCCCTGAGATCATGAAGTTTTTTTTTTTCTTTTTATTTACAATGGTGTCCTATTTTGTGGTATTATTTGCAATAAATTAAAATATTAAAAGTTGTGTGGACAAAATATTTCATTAATGAAGTTTTTTCTCATGTTAAATAATTTATGCCATGTCTATTTTTAGTATACCTTTTAATTACAGCAATTTTCCACCAGTAGCTAACTAAACTTGTTAGACAAACAAGAATAAGCACACCAGATGCTTTTTTTTTTTTTTTTTTTTTGTGAATCAACTGTATACTTGGTTTTGAGACAGAAGATAAATTGATGCTACTTTTGTTTTTCTTTTTTTTTTTTTCCTTTGCCTTTCAGATATATTTCAGCTCTATAGTTATGTCTGCTCCATTTACAAGAGATCTCTAGAAGTAATAATGCACTCTTTCTCTGCATGATATGGTGACAACCTAAGAGCTAAACAAAGAAAACTTGTCACCTAAAGAACATGAGGCTTTTTAACAAAATTGCTGAATATTCTGATACTGCTAACAACAGGCTTTATGTAACAGTTATGAAAAAATTTCCAGATATCTGATTCTTCTTTTTAAAGTTTCAAACCAAAGGCAAGTCAGCCGTGAAAAGATTAATGGCTGCATAGATGTAACTGCTTGAGTTCTGGTGTTGTTGAGTAGCTGTCAAGAGGAAGTGGCTAACAGTGAACAGCAGTTGTTCAAATATTAAGAACAAGATAGCAGTTTTAATACACTGGCTACAGTACTTTAAAGAACTAGGTATATATGTGTCAGGATGGTGGGAAAAATAATTTCCTTTTGTTCAGCATCAGCATTGATACCTCTCCTTGCAATTCTCAGTAGTGTATAAACAGCGCTATGCCCTTCTTTGCCCAAGTTTACCGATCTTCAACTTGACTGAGTCAACATGGAGCTGACCCTTAGCCAAACCTGAAGAAACTCATATAGGCCCTGATGGCCTAAGATCAAAGTGATGAACAAACAGAGCTTTTTCTGGTTTCACTTAAATCTAAAACTCAAGATGATGAAATTTACATGAAATTAAATAGACCAAATATTTTAATTAACTCCTTTGGGAACTTCAGTAAAACTTCATAGAGCTTTGCAAGTAAAGACACAGAATATAAATGAGGGATGTCCGAGCTACCATGCTCAGGAAAAAATGTGAATTTCTAATTCCTACCAAGGATATTCATGTTAGATATATAGTTCAAGTCTATTTATACTGTGCAAGAAAAGCTGCATGTATCTGCATATACAAACCTGACTTAAACAGTGGTATTTACAGATCCCTCAAGTAACCTTTTACCATCCAAGTGATGTGATTGAGCCCAGCATGGCATCTGTGCTTAGTACAATTTGATGAATAAAGCCAATTAACATTTATGAAATCATCTATTAACTGCAATGATATTTATTTCAAACTCTCAAATGAGACTTCTGCCATTTTATGGGTATCATCAAGGACTGTCTGCATCATCAAAAAGCACAGAAAAGGGTTAATCATTTGTGACCAGTAAATTAGGTATTCGCTATATCTTCCATGTTGAGGTAAAAAATTTTCACAAGATAGTTTTTATCCTGGTATAGAGAACATGCAATACAGAGGTTTTGAAGGGTCCCCATAGTTATTTACTTATTTTCACTGGGTGAGACAGTGATGGTAGATGGTGCTCCATTTAGGCCTGGGATGAAGTAGTGGGAGCTCATTAAGTAGCCTACTCAATGGAGAAGCACACTGCTGCTTTTCAAAATGTCTGAATAATGTCCACTCACAGGTTCCCAAAGAACGGTGAATTAACGGGGAGGAACGGCACAGCAAAGACATACATGCACTCCTAGATTTCAAGTTGATGGTCATTTAGGTACAACTTTTCCCACTGTCACAAAAGTGAATTAGCTCTTTACTAAAATATATTGATTCCCACCTTGTCCTTTTTGTCTTTAACCTAGGGTGCTACCAAGCAAAACAAAATACTTGGAATTTTGGTCTTTAATAATCTTCCCTCTGACCCACTGTCCAAAACACACAAATTTTAGAAAGCATATTTTTGATGCTACTGCATATTCTTGCATACTTCACACTGCAATTCCCAAAGGAATAGGTCTCCAGCCATTTCATTTGTACCTCTTGTCTTTCTGGGACTTTTGAATTGTTCTCTTGAGATCTATATTAAAAAGGAAAACAAAATGTTTTCACACTGCATTTTAAACAATGCAACTCAGAAAATCACTGAAAATAATTTGCAATAAAATACAAGTGCATTCTTTCTCTGAGGACCTGCTCAGGAGAAAAAAGGAAGTAAGAAAGGGGGGAAAAAACCCCGAGTGGTGATTTAGCTTCACTATAAATATATAGGCTGGGTTGTAAAAATTTTTAGGACTTTGTGAAGGGAAGTATGCTGCAACTGTAACCTAATTCTATACCTGGAATAAGTTTTTGTCTATTTATAAATTTAAAATATGAAGTGGTTTCTCTGACTTTGTTTTGCATACCTCTTATTAAAAGATGTATTTTGCATGTTTACAGCCAAAAAATACAGCAAAAAAAAAAAAAAGATGTACTTCTTCTAGCCATGAAAAATTCAAATATTTGATGAGTAGAAAATGGACACCTAAGAGATTTTGTGAGGTAAAAATGAGCAATTTCTCCATATTTTTTGGTTCATGTTTTATTAAAACAGGAGAACCGTTAAGTGCAATAGGTTACAGAGGGTTAGCTTGTATAGTCTCTGCTGCATGCTTGTTCTATGTCACAAACAGCAGAAGTGAGGCGATGGGGTGTTACTACAGCGTAAACACAGCACAATGACATCTGTCACCCCAGACACATAAAATAGAGTACCATGTCAGCAAAACCTACCATACTTTATTTATACATGTCATTTTTAATACAGCTAGGCTTTTACAAGCTATTGTTTTTCTTCATGTCTACTAAGGAGTCAAATTTTCCAACTCACAACTTGATAATATTGACATATTTCAAATAAATTTTTAATGAAATTATTATCTAAAGCTGTCTAATGAATCTCAGACTCAGCCTGCACAACAGGCCTGAATGATCAGCCATTCATAGCTTCTTGTGTTTTATGAAGGATCACCAATTTCCAGCATTTTTGTGTTCTACTAGTAATGGCAGTGCCCCATAAATACTTGCCTCCTCTGTGAAAATTGTAATAAAAAAACTGCATATTATGATGCTTAGGGAAGAAAGCCTCTCATGTTTTTCTAGTTACAATATTGCTGAGGCCTGAACTTGTTTTACAGAAAGGATGGAAATCGGTCTCAACACGTCTGAGGAAAGTCAAAGGAATTTGCCTTTGGACTAGTGGTATGGGTGAAAGTTTAAGTTTAACCTAATCCTAGATGCTAATTTTAGGAAATTTAGTGCTATTCAGACAGTGAAATTCAGAGACAGATGTTTTTCAGTGTAAAGACTCATTCCTATTCATAATGAATACCTTGATATTAATATTGCCTTCAAAGGAAAGAGGAGCTGAGTTTCAAAGAAAACTTTTACATTAGTTTACTTTAAAATACTCTGTGGAAAGATCACTTGCTGATTTAAGTTGAATGTCCAAAAAAAGTAGGAGCAATACTAAAGAAAAGCTTGAATTATGTATGAAAGAAAATAGACAAAAGAATGAAAGACTACAATAATAGAAACTAAAATTCAGTGAGAAAAGGAAAATTTAAGTATTACAGATTGATGCAATCCAAATCAGTGGAAATATGAACACACTTCTTTTCATCTAGTCCAATATCTATTTGGGGGAGAGACAACAAAAACACTGGATACCTGTATAACACTATAGTAAAAGACGTAATTAAACTGTGTGAAACAAACCCATCAGAATCTGACTATTGGAATATTTATAGAAAGGATGAATAGCATATGAAACCTATAATGGTATTAGATGCTTGTTCTACCTTTGTAGAGATAATCCTGTAATGAAAATTATGTTCAATATATTTAGTAACAGGTGTTTACATATAATTTTTTTAAACAATTACATTATTTCAATTTAAGTGTCCATAGGTTTATTTACAATTCTAAAGATAAAAGAGGTACAATACTAGAGGTAACATTTAATCTAAATGGAAATGAAGATTTTTTTCTTCTGCCTGAGTAAGGCCAACTATGTGCTAGCCTTAAAACATGCGAAACAAACTAAAATATAATCCCCACCCCCCCAGTTCACTATTACTTTCCTCCAAGCATTGCTAAAATATTTCATTTGGGAGTTAGTTTGAGAAACCATGTGAGCTTCCTACCAAACAAGAAATGTAAGTCCATTGAATTTGGTAAAAGCTGCCATGCAAAACTTTGGCTTTTCTCAGCAGTGCACCTAACTTTCTTCATCTTTCATTTATTTTGAATTAATGAATTAACCCAGACTACCATGTGAAAAACAATAAAAAATAGAACAAGACAATTCCTTTAATAAGATTTTAACCATGCTCAATTAAAAACACATAAAACCAAGAAGTAACATCACAGTGGATTTGGACTTGAGTTAACAATAATGTTATATATAATGATTAAAGTGTACTAGCTATGAACCACTTATACTTTTTGACATGAACCTTGAATATAACCCAGTCTGTCAGTTAATCCATGCAATCTTTTTTCTTTTAGTCTGAGCTGATTTTTCCCACTACATAACTTCCGCATCTGAGTTTATCCAACAAAAGGAAAAAAAGCAAGTTTTTAAGGAAGCAACAGCAAAATTACCTTTTGTTCTCAGATGATGAATAACTGGCATCAGGACGCTAATTATATTAGATTGTGTTCAGTTATTTTATATTAGCTTAGTATCTCATTCTACGCCACTCTATAGAGCAAAAACCTGTTAGTGTCAAGAGATTATTTTCTTTAAATGTAACAAGACTAGGGAGATATTTGAGTTCATGACTAGGGAGTTCATATTTAATGACAGCGGAAGAACACAATTATAGAGGAGATATTAAACAAAGACTTATACCTTCTGCAAGTCTAACAACCATTGTTGTTTCTTGTTGTGTTTAGTATTTTATGCATTTTTCCTAACAGTAAATTCAGTAATATACAGCAGTTAGAGTGATGAGTCTGTTTTAATGAAGGAACCTCCTGTTCCATTCTGAACAACTAGAGTAAATTAGTGCATTCCATTTATGTCTCTATCATAACATTTCATGGTCAGACTGTGAGATAGGGAGGAGCTGTTTGCTGTAGAGTGTGGAAACAGAATGGAAAAGAAAACGGGAAACAAATAAACTAAGCAAGTCAATGTTCCTTCCATCCTGTTTCAGTTGGTATAGAATTAATTTTCCTGCACAGCAGGTACAGTGTTGTGTGTTTCATTTTGTATGACAATAATGTTGGTAAACATGGCTGGTTCAGTTGCTGAGCAGTGCTTAAAATAAGTCAAGGACTTTTCAGCTTCTTATGCTGCCCTGCTGAAAAATGGGTTTGGTGGTGCCCAGGAAGGTGGGAGAGAGAACACCAGGGCAGTCGACTCCAACTGGCCACATGGCATCATGCTCAGCACAAAAACTACAAGGAAAGCTGACTATAGGCTGCTGCTTGGGGAGTGGCTGGGAATCTGCTGGTTGGTGGTGAGCAGTTTTTTTTCACTTGCATCCATTGTTTTTCTAGGGCTTTATTTTTCTCTTTTTTTGTTACTTTCCCTTTCATTACATTTTTTAATTATTATTTTTGTCACTATTATTTCATTTATTAAGCTGTTTTATTTTCAATCCAGGAGTTTTCTCACTTTTACCCTTTCAATTCTCTCCCCCATCTGACTGGAGGGAAGTGAGAAATTTGCTTTGAGTTACTTAATTGCTGTCTGGAGTGAAACTATGACACGCATTTCAAAGTTTCTTCTGAATGTTGGCTGCAACTGAAAATCTGCTTATTTTGTTTATTTTTATGATCCTTTAGGAAAGTGACATGAATCTGAATTTCTTATTATACATACAGAAGTGCTGTACATACATAAAAATGAAAAGAAACTATACCAAACATTTGAAAACCTTTTACATTAAAAATGTCAGTTTTTCAGCAAAGAATTTCTACAATTTCTCATGGATATGTTTGGGGGACATATTTTTTGATAAAACAAATTTAAAAAAACCAAAACAAAACAAACAAAACCCCAACCAATCAGCAAAAAAAAAAAAAAAAAAAAAAACCCAAAAAAAAAACAAAACCAACTTGTTTTTCAAAGTAGCTTGATCTGGCATGAAACAGCCTTAAGAAATGCTCTAACCAGGATTAAAATGGGACGTCAATGCATTTTGTTGTTTCCTACTGCATTGCTTTTTACTTGGAAGTGCAAGGTCTGAGTTGTTCTTTGTCGTTTGTATCAGTGATAGTCTTTATCTGCTATTTTTCACCTATGAAATTTCTCACATTTTTTTATTTATGCTCACTACAGCATCCAATGCATTGATGACCCCAGCTCACATTGTCAACAAGTTTAGCTGAAAGCATTACACAGCCTTTCAAAATTTAACCAGCTAAGTACTCTTTCTCAGGCTGTATTTAAAAAGTGTGTTTTATTCATTTCATTGCTACTAATAATGGATTATCTTATTCATACATCTGCTTCCCCTTAGGAGGCTATAGAGAGATAGGAAAATTGACTTTGTTTAATATGAACATTTATTTTCAGTGTGCAAAATCCTATTAATTTATACAGCAGG
>VZSU01000219.1:563972-672011 GCA_013398715.1 Nesospiza acunhae
ATATCTAAATATCAATGAGTTTTACTGCCTTGTGGCAAGCTAGTAGTTAATTAAATAAAAATATTCCATAAAAAGTTCTTTAGGCTGAAGTGTATAATTGATTCTACTCTACCTGTCTTAACCTCAAGAGACTTACTTACAAATAAGAGACCTAAAAGTCTTTGAAATTGTTCTAGGTGAATTTTATCTTTCTGAGTTTTTTTAATAGTTTTTTATGCCGCTTTTCAAAAAAAAAATGTCCATTAGCAGCTGTTAACAACAATTATGACTGTGTGGGTTATTTTTGTTCAGTTATCACATACATAATTTGCCAACAATTGTTGATAATTGTTAACAGTAAGATTCATGTAGGGGAGAATTAGAAGAAAAAAAAACCCACCAAACTAAAAGATTTGAGTTTACAGTTGGTTTTTGCATTTATGAACTTTTTATTAAGAAAGGCTTGTGTGTTTAATATGATCTAAGTCTAACACAGTGTCACTAATCTGTAGAAACAAAGCCAGCGAGACATTGCATAAACAAATGCTTTCACGAGAAAATACCCATTCATTGAAAATTCAGGTAGTATCTCTTTTTTTGTTCAGGAGGAGAGTGCTTTCTTAAGAAATGAATAATGTAATTATTTTTTTAAATTTTATTGATATTTTTAAAAAGAGAATTGACCTGATTTAATTCACAATTGCTTCTGTTAGAATAAAAATGTCTCATAAAACATTAGTAAGACCTCTGTTCAAAAATGCACATAAAACCAATTTGTCCTTTTTTCCTTCTTAAAGGTATTATTCATCCAGTCTTCGTTTGAAAGAAATTATGAAAGAGAATACAGAGGATCAAAAAGAATATATCCTGACTCACATCTCCTGCAATTTACATTAAGAGCAGCACAGAGTGTAGAGGTAGAATGTAATTTTTTCTAGAAATTTGTTCTTAATAAACAGAAGCAAAAAACCAGCAGTGCTTGTAATGCAGAAATATTTCTGCCATCATTAACAATTCTAGCTGTACACAAAAGCAGATGTGAGTCTTCCTATAATTAGAAGTCTTGCACCAGCTCATTAATAAAGCAGTAACTTGTAGCCCTAAAATCACTGTGTTTGCAAGATGATAGAGTAGCTACCAACAATTACTATTCTTTCTGTACAGGAATACATTTTCCAAGGAAATACTCACTGACCTAAAACAAGCATTGTGCTATGTGACATTGGCAACTTAGGTCAGCTGCGTCTGCACATGAGAAGACACATTACACTATGCACTCTTCAATGGAGCTAATGGCTGCAGTGTTTTCCTCTGTAGAACTTAAGAGCTTGACAAGAAAAACAAGACCCACGGAGCAGCCTCACAGGAAAGAACACTATCAATTGCATATTGCCTTAAATCATTGGTAACTCATATGTTAAGCAGCTGTTACTGTGTGTGTCATAGGAGTTTGCGGGATATGTATTTGCAACTGCAATATTCTTGTCAGAAAATTCTGGCCTCTGCCAAGAATTTTCCTTATTTTTTTTCATATTCAGTTTCACAAAATAATGGAAAACAAGCTACTAGCTTAGACCTAAGGAATTTCAGAATTATTTAAGGCAAGCCATACAATTTTCTTATTATTGTGCAAACCACATGTAAACTTCTGAATAAATAATGGAGGGGAAAAAAAGCTCTCTCATAAAAGAAATAAACCTAAAATTAATTCTGGCATAATAATAAGTAATTAATAAGAGGATACAAAGAAGAATCCCAAGAATCACTGACCAGTCAGCCTCATCCCTGTTCCTCATAAGGTGCAGTTTCTCCTGGAAGAAACTCTGATCTCTGTATGTTGAAGCATATGGGATACTGGGAAGTGATACAACCAGTGTGACTTCACAGACCAAATCATGCCTTACTAATTCATACAGTGGCTTTCTGTGATGGAATGACTGAACGGTGGACAAGGAAACAACTACAGTTGTCATTTACCTATAAGGCCTTTGGTACAGCCCTCCAAAACATTCCTGCCGCTAAATGGGACAGGTATGGGATGGATGGACGGATGGACAGAGAGATGGATGGACAGATGGATGATGGATGGATGGATGGATGGATGGATGGATGGATGGATGGATGGGTGTTTAACTGGGTGAGGAATTGTCTGGATGGCCATACCCAAAAAGTTTTATAGTCATTGTCTCAATGGCCAGGTGGAAACCAGTGATGAGTGATGCCTCTCAAGGGTTTATACTGGCAACTATGCCATAAACATCTTCCTTGATGACATAGTGGGATTAAGTACATGTTCAGGAAGTTTGCATACTACACAAACTGGATTTGATGGAGCAAAGGATGCCATTCGGAGGGACCCTGACAGGTCTGCCAGGGGAAATCTCTTGAAGTTCAACAAGGGCAAGTGAAAAGTCCTGCACCTGGGTCAGGGTAACCAACAGTATCAGTATGGGCTGGGGGATGAAGGAACTTGCAGCAGCCATGACAAGAACGATTTGGGAGCGGTGATGGATGAAAACGTGGACGTGACCCAGCACTCCCAGCCCAGAAAGCCGAACGTGTCCTGGGCTGCATCCAAAGCAGCGTGGGCAGCAGGGGAGGGAGGGGATTCTGCCCCTCTGCTCTGCTCTGGTGAGAGCCCACCTGGAATCCTGCATCCAGATCTGGGGTCCCAGCACAGGGAGGTCATGGACCTGCAAGTGCAGGTCCAGAAGAGGACCACTTAATGATCCTCCATAATCCATGAATGACCAGAGGGCTGAAACTTCTTCCTTATGAAGGAAGATGATTGAGAAGACAGAATTTTTTGGCCTAGAGAAGAGACCACTCCTGAAGGCCTCATTACAGCCTTCCAATACTAAAAAGGAGTCTGTATGAAAGACAGAGTCATTTTTTCTAAGATCCTTAGGGACAGGAAAAGGGGCAAGAGTTTTAAATTGAGAGATTTGAGCGTATTTGAGTAGATTTAGTATAAGGAAGATATTTCTTACATGAGATCGGTAAACACTGGCACAGGTTGTCCAGAGAAGTTGTAGATACCCCCATCCATGGAAGTGTTCAAACTCAGGCTGGATGAGAATTTGATCTAGTGAAGGATGTGGATCATGCAGATAAATTATGACAGACTATATGATCTTGGAAATTGGATACTTTCTAATACAAAATAATCTTTGGTTCAGCTTTCTGTTCAGAAGACCTTTACCTCCTTAAACTATATAAACAGAGAGCTGGATTAGAGTTTGTGAGTACTTTTTTCAGCATTCTAATGTGTAACCCCAGAAAACCTGTTTCATTTAATCTCATTAAAATAAATTAAAAATTTAAAAATCCTTTCTGTCTTAACCATTATGGTCTAGTAAATTTCTTATTATTAGAGAGGAAAAAGGAAAAAAATCCTGAAGGTGAAAGCCCATTCTACCAATTTCTTACTAACACCCAGATATATTTCATGGCCAAATATCACTGAATACTGATAATAACATTACAAACCTGAATATACAAGTAAAGTCAGATCCCTAAAGTTTTCAGACTGAAATTGTATCTGAAAGGTAAGTCTCTTTGCCCTAAGCTACACTTCACTTATTAGCAAGGCAGTCTAAAATGATGCCTTGAAAAGTGACAGGAAATGGCTGAAATCTTCCTTCCTCTGATCCCCTTAGGGAAACAGCCACCTTGGCTGCCATACAGAGTTACTGGAATTGCACAGCAATGCTGCAAAGAAATCACTTGTGCTGCATGCACAGACCTGAGATCCTCAGGCCAAAATACCCTTCTACACCTCTGCCCTGGCTCTCACAAGGCACTCCTGTTTGTTGGGCTGCTCAGTTTTTGAACAGAGCTACTGAGCACCCTATAAGTCTGGTGAAGCAGCTAAATATTTCAGTATGGCCAACCCACTTATTCAGGTCTCCCTGCCTGAGAGATTGTACCCTGGCTGTAGAAGCAAAAATCTTGATCCATTTCACTTTCCTGTTTGGTTGTTCAATCTAGATACAAATTATACTTAATAAATTCCAGGAATAACCAGTTCCCGAGATTTTCCTTTCTGTGAAAATATTCCCTTTGGAACTCCCATATTTCTTACAGGACATTTCTTTGTTTGTCCTTATTTTTCTGGGAGGAAGTGCTTATTTATTCCTATTGACATTGTCTTTAGAAATCAAAGTCTCACACATTTCTGCAAATGTCTTTTTGTCAAGTGAAAGAGATGCAGTCTTCATACGGAAGCCCAGTACATCTGATCAATTAATAGCAAATGCTTCCTTTTAAGGTTAGTAGCCAGAATATAATGTATACCTAATTTTTTGAGCATTATAGTTATTATTTTTTCCTACTATTTTTACACATATTAATAACAATAAACACCTGAGAAAGGGGACATAATAATTCTCCCTTTGAAAGGCTCCAGTAGGAGACATGTTTTCATCCAGGCTAATACATGTTAATTACTTGAACAAACTAAACATACAAACAAAAAAACAAATAGGAGAAAGCTCATTTCATCTGGCTGTCATAAAAATTTGCTCACACAAAGGGACAGTAATTGGGAATTTTTTGCTCTATTTTTAATAAAAAAAAATCAGTGATACAGATGTATTATGAGCTCAGTTTAGGTTTCACCAAATGGTGCCATCAGGTACAAATTAAATAATGTCAAAGAAGTTGTAATATGTGTCCTCTTTTCAACTATAAATGCTGTTTTCTATGTTTACAGGCTTCAGCAGTTTTATTTTTAGAACTAAATATGCTCAAAAAAAAGCATTTTTCTAGAAATTAATTTTTTAAGCTATGATCTATTTAGTTTGGCTTAAACTTGTTGAACAATTCTTTCTGTCTTTCTTTCTGAAAGCTTTAAAAACTTTAAAAACTTTCATTTGGACAGTTTTAGTGCTTACTTTTATTTTTGTGTTGCCATAAAAGGAATTAATGTGACACCTCCAGGATGGTTTTATGGTGGGAAATAAAAAAACTCAAAATTGCATAATTAATTTAGTTAACACTATTCACAAAATAATGAATTCCTATTGTAAAAAAAGAAAATTTCTTCAAAATTGGTGCTTCAAAGTTCTTCATGAATCTCTGTCTTTACTATGCTCTGTCCATCCACACAGCACTTAAGACAATAGGCCAAAAAAAACCAAAAACAAACCAAAAACCAATGTTTAAGGTTTATCCACATAATTGGTCCTGTCAGCAAATTTTATTACACTTTCCAGACATAAAAAAGGACATCATACAGTCTATAGTGATAACATAATTTAAACTACAGGTTTGGCAATTGTGTTACAGTATTCCTAAATATTTAAACAAAACGATGCTTTAATGAAGGTTGAAGACCAAAGAATAAACACCTTCTATTATTACCTGGGAGAAGAAGGGAAGCAAAATTACTGCAAAGAGAAGTTAGTCCTTTGTACCACTTACAGAACTGTGCAGAATTGTCTTATGGAGTTCAGCAGAGGTTCCCTAGTTAGACAGAAATGTCAGTGATACCTAACTAAAGACTTGCCTCAAAATTCTTTCAGATTCCCTTGAAATTTTGAAAGGTCTCTTTTAAATGAGATTAAATTTTGAATGAGATTTACCATTTAGATAAATACGTGCCATAAGAGTCTATTGTAGTAAATATTCTTTAAAATGTGTGTGTCAGGGACAGAAGAATAGCTGGAAAATATACAAAAGAAGGGGTGGGTTTTTTCCCCCCTGATAATTGTAATTTCAAAACCTAATAAGTTTTTTATTACTTTTCATATTTGCAGCAATTATAGTTCATACGGAACTAAAAGGACTAGAACTCTTTAGGACTCCATATCCTCAGTGGTGTTTCCCATCACCAAATAGGACACAGTTAGAAGACTCATAAAAGCACTACACTTGTCTAGTCCTCTGTGTGCTTTAAAGGCTACAAAAATGTAAAGCTTTTGCTTCTCAGAGTCTTGATTTCAACTGAAAATAAATTAATGAGATGCAATAATGTAATCAGACACATTTTACCCAACTACCCAGGTAATTTTGTGTTGTCTTTTTTTTTTTTAACATTTTTTTGTATGTACTTGAGATCTGAGAACCATCTCACAATAAAGGATAAATTATTTTAAAATATTAAATATATTCAAAAGTACAATGTGCTTACTTTGAAAGACCTCAGTAAAAGAGTGTCCTTAAAGGCAAAATTATCTAAGTACTTTCCAACATGTATTAATTCAAAATTCATTTCTCTGCTAAATACTTATTTCAGAAATCACAAATTTTTCCGTCTCATAGCTTTTGTTCTTATTGAGTATGCTGAAGGTACCACAATGTTAATTTGAGAGTGGAGATAAAAATCCCAGCATTTTAATCGGAAATATATCATTAAAAGACTATGTAAAATAAGTATGATACTTTAATTGAAGGAGAACACTAGGCATTGTAGTAAAGAGAGAACTTATACTAATGGCAGCTTAACTATTTATATGAATTTTCCTCTGAAGTGTTTAGCTTTTTCCTTTATGCAGCAGCCTCCAGATAAATACAGCATTTTTGGAAACAAAACCCTCATCTGGTTGAAAAGGAAAAATTTTTCTTTTGATCAGTGAAATGGCACTTATGATTTTCCTTTTCAGTCTTTTGGCAAGACTCACACCTGTCTCTATGGGCAGTTGTTTTTTGGAACTGGTTCTCCCATTTGGCTGTCACTCGTTTGCTTACAGGTACAAACCCAATCTTCCATTTGAATATCCAAAGTGAGTTGGGCAGGAGCACAAGTGCAAGGCAATGCAGTCCCTCCAGTCAGACTCCAAAAGGGCAGACCCAGCTCCACGGCATAGTCCTTCAGAGGACTTCAACATTATTCACAGCTGCTTTGAAATTAAGCTGATGCATTCATTGCTGAAGACAGAAAAAAACCCAATGCCTCAGAGCTTGCAGTATCCAATGCTGATCTCAGCCACTCTCAAAGCAATCTTGGTTATTTTCAAGGGTTCACATAATCCTGGAGTGACAGCATTGAAATTCTTGTTATTTATGTAACTGAAGGGAAAGAATTGAAAGACAGAACGTGACAGCCTTCACAGCATTTCACTGACAGACAGACTACTATCTGAAATTGTCTGTGCACTGAGGGAGAAATGAACTTAAGGCAAAAACTGGAATTCAAACAGCAGGGGAACAGCCCAGAACCTGGTCAGTTCATAAAGGAAGCAAAAAACATTTTCTGACTACCAAAACCTGTGTTTTATTTAAGTGAACTAGAATCTCCAATCCACTGTCACAGTAAATCTTCCAACCTTCAGTTACTATTTTACTTAAAAGTGAGTGAACTGGCTTTTTAGTGACCCAGAAAATGTGTCTTTCTCCACAGGATGCAGTTCTGCTAGCCATTATCTATCTACCTGCTTCTACACACAAAATATACATTTTGCTAACAACATCAGAAGAAACTATTTTTTTTTTTGTTTCTACACATTGCATATCATCTTTGTAAAATGAATTCCCATAAACATGCTTAGTAGAGCTGAGAAACTCTATAAGATGGTTAAATGAAGCTAGAATATTATCACACCACATAATTTACACCTTAAAAAGTGTAAGCTCTTCACATCCAAAGTATGGAGTAGCCTTCACAGCTGTACAGTTTAAATAATGTGAAGGAATTTTGCATAGTTAAATCAGAGTCTTTCACTTTCACTGACATAATTTTAGAATGCTATGCAGCTTTTTTAGCCTGTGCACATAGATGTGTTGAAAGTATTTTTCCCCAGGGTTATCCAAGCATAAAAAATATGATCTCACTACCTTCTGAGGCTTTAATTAATTATTTGATTTTTTTTCCTGTTTTTTTTCCTGCTCTGCATCATGTTATTGCATTGCACAAATGCATGATTTTTCACAAAGCCACATAGCAATAGGAAAAGAGGTAATGTCATATTGTCATTAACCTGAAAGAAGGAAACTTTAGATTTGATCTTAGGAAGAAATCCTTTACTGTGGCATTAGAAAAAGACTGGAAAAGGTTGCTTGAAATTGTGGATGCCTCATGCCTGGAATTGTTCAAGGTCAGGTTGGATGTGGTTTTGAGCATAAGTGGCATCCCTGCTCATGGGACTGGAACTAGAGGGTCTTTAAAATCCTTTCCAACCAAAATTATTCAATTCTGATTCAATGCTGGCTCTCTGATTATAGTGTATGCTATGGGTCCAGTTGATACTTCAAACACTACAGATTCCCTGAATTTTTTGATTAAAGTTATAAATGCTACAGTTCTGTTTTTATCAAGAGCAGCCCTACTTCATGAAAAGTCAACTGCCTAGTTATGAAGAGCTACTTTCCTTTAAAGGGTGGTTGATGAGAAAGTGGGAAAGTGGGACACTGTAAATAGCATAAAGTAGCTAGACAGATAAATCTGAATGTGATCAGTTGTGATATTTTGAGATGCAATGAGGAAACTCCATCATTGCTGCTGTGCAGGAGGTCTATGCCCAGCTAGCCCACAGAAAGGCATCTCAGCAGCCCAGGTGTGACAGCCACGTGTCCGCTCAGCCCTGGCTCCTGGCAGGAGGCAGGCGGGGCGTACGGCTGCCTAAGGCGTTCTCCCTCACGGCGTGGTGGGGAATGCAGCACCTTGGTAGATGGGTAAGACGATGCGGCAGCGAAGCACAGGCACGACAAAAGGCAAAGGAGGCAGACAGTTCTCCGCAACAGGGATGGGTTTATCGAAGATGGTAGGAAGGCTGCAGGGAACTGCACGCAAGAAACCTGCCGCCGGGGGCAGGGGGAACAAAGGTTTTAAGGGGCCCAAGAGGGGAGGAACAACCTCCAGGCCAGTCACAAAAAGAAAATAATGATTGACACAGTAAGGTGAAAAATGGGGGACATGTTGGGGAGGGACAACAATTTCTGCTCCAATCACCTCCTGTCCAGGTTGGAAGTTTCTAGGGTATGCGAGTGGGCAGGGGGTGACGGACAAGGAGGTTGCTGGGGAAACATAGGAGGGGTTTGATGACAGACGTAGGAATTGATACAAAATGGTGGGAGTTCCCTAGGCAACCGGGGAGGGGACAGAGGATTGACAGGGACAATGGCGGGAAAGGGAGCCCAAGGCAGAACCATGTAACATAACATGGGGGGAACGGAACATACCAACTTAAAACATTAAAATTACAATTTGAATAATAAAACAAGCTTTGAACTGAAAAGCTATCACACTGCAACACATCATAAAGAATAAATCCTTCCTAAAAAATAAGAGTGGTTTTCAATCTAAAGGGGGCAAAGGAAGCAAAAGAAAAATCAGGCAGTGCATAAGATAAGCACAGTTTTAGAAGTGCTGACCATACCAGTAACTGCAGTGGCTCAATATGTCATTACTACTAGGAAGTCTGGTTGTGACAGAATTGAGTCATCTGACTCATCTTAAATTATGATTCTGAAAGAAAACATTACATTCAAATGCCATAATTAATAAAAACATAGAACTAAATATTTGAAAGTATGCTGTGAGCTGTTAGGAGACACATAGGCTTAAGATGTTTGCATAGTTTTAGGATGTGTGTCCTTAATTTCCTTCACTAGATACCATTTTAGGTCTACTAGGGTCTTTTGCATGAAAATAAATAGGTTTGGTACATTTAGTTTAAGTTTTATTTTGGTTTTGGTAGGCTTTTATTTGTTTTTGGGGGTTGCTTGTTTGTGGTTTTTGGTTTATTTGTTTGTTTGGGTTGGTTTTTTTTACTTTTTATATAATTTAGATAGCTATTAGCTTTCTATGGATATTGTAAATACTGATTTTTAAAGTAGGGACAATATAGCTGTGACTTCTTCTTTCTCTCTCTTCATAACATTTGTTAAATTATTACTGATTTGATAGCACAGTTTAGGCAATCCTAATATTTAGTGACTGAAATTAATACATGTATTTTTGGTTCCTGGATATCAGGTGAATGATATTACTGCATGAAATTTCTCCTGAATTTTGATATCTGATTTTTTTTTTTAGGTAGAGCAAAATCGAAGTCATAGTATATGGATATGTCATAGTAACAAAAAAATAATAAACACCTTCACTCTGAAAATGTTCAAATGAATCAATGTGGCAACTTCTATAAAGTCTTTCATCAAAAATATTTCAAAATATTTCTTCCATGAACTTCAGTATAGAGTCAGCATAATTTCCAAAACATAACTTCTTGTAAATTAATATAACTTCAGAGATAACATGATTTAGATTAGTTTAGGATATGACCTTTTATTTTCATGACAAATTTGACTTTAATGAAAATGGGAAATATTCATATATGCATGAATACTGCAGAAATAGCCTGTTTAGTCCCATAATGACGAGTCTTTGATTCTGAAAGGCATCACTGTTGTAATCACAGAATCATAGAAAGACTTAACTTGGAAGGGTCTTTAAAGGTCGTCCCATTCCAAAATCCCAGTGTTCAAAGGACAACTAAAATAACACAGTTCTTGTTTTAGTACCTTTTCTCTATCCACCCCATCTTCCAGGTAAACTGTTATGTCCAACAGAGGCACTGATCTTCTAGGCTAACATGACATCAAGAGATTGAAATGGTAACTGTTTTCTGCTTAATGTAAATGACAATTTTCAGAGTGAATACTTATAAATACATGGTATGATAACTCTCCTTTCATTGTAATCTTTAAATTTAATCTGTTCTGATTTTGTGCCATTGTTTCCAAATTATTTTTTCCCATTAGAGCACCAAATTTTGTAGAGGAATGATTACAGACAGGTTTCATTTGAAACTCAAATTTGCAGAAGCAGAAACAGCTTTACATGTGGAAAAAAAAAAAAAAGAATTTTGCACCGATATCTTCTGCATACTTACTAGATGGAGTTCAAATAATTGCTTTCAAGCAGTGTCAGCATGCTTCAGAGACAAAACAGGAACTCTACCTAAATAAACTAACAAATGCAAGAGTAGTCTTGACAAAATCTTGATGACTCTCTCTGAAATTTGAAGATACTTTTTTTCTTAGCCTTCTATTTAAATATAAAGAAAGGAAGATGATGCTTGTTTGCCTCCAAATTTTCATTAAAATGCTTATATTTTACTGAGATTATCTATTTTTTATTATTCCACATTCACTCCTCATCCTTCATGCTTTTAAGCATAAGAATATGATGACATTAAAATTTTCTGTTCTAATATTTACAGGGACAACACTTCCAAAGGACTTTTGCAGAAAATACATTTTGACTTAACTCTTTTTCTATGTTCCAGAGAGGCCAAGAACCGTGCTTTTTCACCTGTCTCCTTAAGTGCTTTCTCAAGACATGTCGCATTACATTACTTGGAAGTTCTACTGACCTACGGCCATTCTCATTCTCATGCCTGGGTCACCTGTTCTTCCTTGCACATTAAATGGATTTTTACTAGATTTGAGGCAAGGCTTGCCCAGGGAGCTGGCAGAGCCCCTCACTGTCTCTCACTTGATTGTAGCTTTTCAGCATCCTGAGCTCTTGGATTTTCAGGCCTGAGGTGTCACGTTATTAAACATTCCCTGTCAAAAAGTCCACTGTATGTGACTAAAATGAGGCAGAAGGCAGTGGCCTCCATGATTAGACTTAAAGGTGTAGTGCATCTGATTTTGTAGTCTAAAGATGATTTAATTCATAGTGATGTAGTAAACAAGGATGAAATAAAGCTCTGAAACTTTTTTTTTAATACTGACACTTAATGTTCATGCCAAAAGCTTCTATACAATCCCTAGTGGTACTGAAAATATTTTACCAGAAACCAGAGCTACATTAAAAATAGAGATTATGTAAAAGAATGTAAGGTGTCAAACTGTGGTCAACTATATAGTTATTAAAAACCTGTACTTCAGTGGGCTGTTACATAGCTGACTTTTAAGATTATCAAGGTTATGGTTTGGTTTGGCTTGCCTTTTGCCAGTCAGGAACTGAAGACCACTTTGAGCATGTAAATTCTTCTTCCAAAGTCAGAATAAACCAACTGACTTGGTTCAGTTTTGGAGAGTTACATGTATTATCTTGCTGAATTATCCTTTTACCTTTTCCTTTGGCTCTGGTGTAACCCTTGTATTGACAGAAATAGTATACGAAGTTATTGCTTTTTTTCCTGCNTGCGCTGAACTCTCATTTCAAAACTCCATACCAAAGATTGGGCTGCAATGATAAAAATGCAAGCAACAATGATTTAAGGATGCACAGTAGGATTGTGAGTGAGGCATGAAGGAAAGTCAGGGAGGACTGAACTGTTTCAACCAAGATACACAATCTATATTTCTCTCTTAAGACATAAAATGGAAGCATATTGACATTGTTACTAAGAATTGGCAACAGATCTTCTAGCGTTTCTTAACATGTCTTTATGTTCTGCCAAACATAGGAAGTGTCTTCAGAGTAGTTGAGTAACAAAGCTTTCCTACATTTCCAGGCCTAAAGAAAACATCCTTTTATTTGTGGATTGTAACTTTACTTTTTCCAGCAGATAGCTTCTCTAAGATTTTTTCATCTCTGCCTGACTTTTCTAAAATAAAGAATACTGGGGTTAAGTTTCTATTTCCAAGCCAGCAATTTTAGTACCCTGCAAATGTAGACATCACTTAATGTTTGAAGAAACCAGGGAAGAAACTGGAACATCTTCACTGGATAAATCACGCGTCTCCAAAGAAAGGCCTTGTTTACTGTACTTAAACAGTTTTAAACATCAGTTTATTATATTGGAATGTGGATGCCTAAAGCCCATGGTCTAAAGCATATTTCTGACTTTCGTGTGGAAAATCAAGACTGAATAAACTTAAGGACTCCAAATAAATCCAAACACTTATTTAAAGTCCAAGTGTAACTTGGACTACAACTCCTTGTACAACTCAAAGTATGCAGATGACTGCATACATAACAGCACAAGATTATACCCAAAGAAAACTGAAATTTATTGTTTTAATCTATTCTAACAGTTTCAAGAATCAGCAGGTCTTGCATCTCCAGTGTAAGCAAAGATGTCTCTAAGTGACTTTTTGGGTTTGCATTTTGAACTTAGAAGAAGCCTGAATTTCATGAAGGAAATGGTCAGAATTTAGTGAATATCAGACCCCTTCTGGCTGTAAAATCTGACTGCCTAAAGTCACCTGATACCTTTGAAGGTACTAGATTGAATTATTAGAGATTATTTGAGCATGTGGGTTAAAATAAGTATTTTACACCTGAGGGAATTTACTCTCTTTTGTTCACATAACAGCACATATGCATTTCTAGTAATTTCAGCACAGCTATTCCAAGTTTTCTTTACAGTTGAAGAATATCAACTTTTGGTCTCAAAAGCAAAGCATTATGATAGCCTTTGCTTCTTTTCAGGCATGCAGATCTTGTAACACTGAGAAGTATGAGAAACCCTAAATTATTTTATTACCCAATCCCTGGATAAGTACTTTTAATAACCTAGATTTGTAGGTTAAAGAGCAGGAAAAAAATTACAATCATCCAGAACCTTTTGTGTTCTGCTCTAGAAGTGTCCTAGAGCCACATATTTTCCTCAATATATAGACACTAATGCACCAAAATCAGAGCATTTACTCAAGAAATGTAGAAATTTAGAGTATTAGAAATATGAGTCAATATGGAAGATTTTGGAACTGATAGTAAATTATTTTTATACAAGTACTGCACTGATGCAAAATTTAGCTGCATCTGGTAGTATTAAAATTATTTGTCGCACTGGTAGGCTGAAATTGAGGGTTGGAAGGAAAAATCAGTTCTTACAGCAGTGTTGGCCTAAAGAAAGAAACTAAGTTAATCTGCCTGCAAAATCACACCATCAACAACAGCCATAGTTATATAACACCACCTCTCATCTAGTTTTATTTGAAATGTCCCGGGCACAAAAATGTATAATATTTACACACATGAAAAATTTCAGTTTATCAAATCATTCTCTTTTCTCTTTAGAAAATAAATAATATGCATGTATGAAATAACCTTTCCCCATCTTTCTTTTTTTCTGAACTGGTAAGAGTCATTAAACCTATTGGTATATAATGCTTTACAACAGCACTTAGTATAATCTAGATCAGTAAAGACAGAAACATTCTTGAGATGCCTGAAACATACTCAGGGAGGTTTCTAACATCAAATGGAAAGTATAGAGAAAACTTTCACAGCCTCTTTTTATGGAAATTCACAGATGTTATGCACTGTGCATGCCAAATTCACCACAAGAATGTTAGGAAAACAAGTTGAATAGGCAGTAATGAATCTTATCAGAGGGATGAAAACAAAAGGCAGAATGAAAGACAATTTACTTCCAATAGTTCCTCAAACCTTTTTAAAAATAGAATTTCAAATTACAACTCTGAACCTACCCTTTTGTTTGATTAAAAACATCTCATTACCCCATACAAGCTCATCATCATAAAGATGTATTAGTCTATTCTTACTGACAGTGACTTATTGCTAACTCCAAATTGAATATTGGTGTTTTACTATTGAAATGCCAATACCAAAAATTGCACATAAGTCATTAGAGTCAATGGCACCTTCAGATTTAATTACACATACAGTACCAGTAAGTCAGAAGTGGTTATTATGCATAAAAAGTCATGATACTAGTTTGGAAAAAAATAAATGCTTTTTGCCAAATACCTTTTAAAACGTATTATTTTTTGTGATTTCTATCTTACAAAAGCTACAAAATTATCATATGTTATGCAGAAAGAGCACCTTAAGCCTGCTGCTATGTCACCTACAGATGCTTTGGAAATTCTACTTATGGTTTTCACTTTCAGTTCTTTTGCTGTAATTCATCCAAATATATCCCAATTCTGCAAGTGTTTAAGTACATTCTTAAATTTCCATTAAACACAATGAAACAATCATGGAAATTGTGATTAAACCCATGTAAAATTATAGCTTTAGCTGTCAGACTTCTGACTGCTAGTGTTTTTCCCTCTTCTGCTGGCTCTGCAAACTCAAGATAGAAGAAACCTATGTACAACATGACATCTAGGGAATTGCACCAGAACCACTTTGAAATGCACCCACTCTTTTTTTCTTTCTTTTTTTTTCACAAATCTGATTGTAAAATGACTAATTATCTGCATGGAAAATCATTGTGTCTGGGCTTTTCCTAAAAACTGGAAATTTTCTGCCATTTCTAGTATTTAAAAGAGACTGGCCAGACACTTTTTTTTTTTTTTTAAATGTCTTCCATCCTCAGAAGAAGCCCTGAAAGAAATTCTACTACTTTTCTTTTATAATCACCACCCACCATCTCATAGGAAGCTTCACTCAAGCAAAGGCTAAGTAATTGCCTTCTTAAGAAATTCAATATATTAAAATGCCCAGCCTTGGGGATCAGCTTGTTAACCAAATGCTGAATAGTAGAATACTCACTGCCTTGTTCCAAGTTCAGGGAAAGCTGCTGATTTTGTTTTTCAAAATGCTCAATTTTCCACCTTGAACACACAAGTGCTCCTAGTGGCACTTCTGTCAAGAGGGGTAATTCTTTTCCCCAGCACAAATTTGGAGTGGCTGTTGCATAGCTTGCTGTTGAATTCTTTACCACATATAAGAGGACATATTTTGAAAACTTTGTTTTCATCATGTCTAAAATAGAAAAAATGGCCATTTCAATGGCAAAAAGACTAGAGAAGAAAGTTCTTTCCTAATGACAATTAAGAGAACATCAAAGATAAAATTCGGGGGGGGGGAGAAGAAAAGTGTCAAAGCAAACAGCAACAAAACCTGAGGGAGGTATCCAGGTTAATATTTTCTTGGTAACATATTTTTTCTGGGAGAAACAGCAGCCTTCCACAGTAATTAATTACAATAAAATCACGATAACAAAATGAGCAAGCTTCCCTGATGTATTCTGAACTCTAGAAAACTCTATTTTCCAAATATAGAATATAATTACCTTTCAGATATCATTATTAAAAGCTATGTTTAAGAGCAGGAATAAGGATCTCTTACTTTAAAAGCTATATAGCAATGAAAATTGGAAACATAGGCAAGGGGTCTCAAGAATTACCTTCAGTCTTCCTTCTAATAAAGTCATGAATAAAGACAAGATTCCCAATAAACACAGAATACAGAAAATACATACTGACATAATGAATGCATTCATATTAATCTAGATTTTTTTTCACTCAGATTGATAGAAATATAGTAGAAATAAACCAGAAATTCAAAAATTACTTAGATCTTGCCATTCTTTTCCTTTCTTCCTGAGAGAGGTTTATTTGTTAATAAATCCAAAGGAACTAATTGCATTTATTTAAAGTTGCAAGAGTATTCTAGTAGAATTCACTGCTAAAAATGTAGATTAAACACTAAGCAAAGTTATTTTCTTTAAAACCTAGAGGTACTATAAGATCATTCAGACATTTAAAATTTTAATAGTATACAATTACAGTCAATTAAAACTGAGCGTTTACCTTGCAAACCAGGTTCCATAGATAAAAGCAGGAAAGACAAAAGAGTTTTCTGCCAAGTTTTCCAGCTCCACAGCTCACTTACTAGATTAAAAAAAAAAAGAAAAGAAAAGAAAAGAAAATTTATTTAGTCATCAGTTGTACAGAGATTTTTGAAATGGTGATGCTCTCAAAGAAAATTGCTTGAGACATTTTCAAATTATATTTAGCTCCTGTCTGAAAAGGAATAGAAAAAAATTTCAGAACCATAAATGCGTCTGCTAAGGTAAATATAGGCAATTGAAACTTCCTAATAACACCAAAAAATATGTGCTAATGTGCATTCATTAGCACTCAAGGGGAGAAGGCAACTGTGCTGCCTGGGGTAGGATAGAGTGACATTTACTGGAGGATCTGAAGGTGAAACTGACAAAGCATTAAACCCAACTAGAGACAAAGGGGAAAAAAATCACTTCAACAGTAGGATTAACTGTTTTTCTCTGCTGGTGATAGAACTTGGCACCTCCACAGATTTCTCCATCCATGTCTTCAACTCTACAGTAAGAAAGGAGAGTTTTAGAATGTCTTGCCATATTGAATTAAAATCTGAACTTTCCATTTATTTTAACAGGACAGACTGTCTTACACTGTGAAGGTTGAGGAGTTAAGAAGACTTAATCACATATGTGTCAGGACCAGAACACCCCTGAAAGAACCACAGATTGTTGGATAAGACAGAACTATAATGATACAACAGACTAACAAAGACTGCACTATTTCAAAATTAAAGTAAAAAATGTCATAAACTCTTTTGATCAACATGTCTCACACAAGCTTTTCAGAACAACCAACTAAAATAACATTATTTCTCTTCTTCCATATACAAATTACTTCTCCAAGACTTTTCCCAACACCTGAAAAAAGTTACCCCGCATGTCTACGTAAAACTTATTGTGATCTATTTGTGATTATTCTGTAAACTGAAAAACATCATATAAAAAAGAAATATTATTTAAAATTATTTATATTCTTAGGATATAATAAAAATATACAGAAAAAATTAGATATCACAAGTAAAGGCACACTTCATGATGAAATATGTTTTATCTAAATCTCATTCAAGTAGCTTGTTATGTGGTATACAAATATAAGAGCTAATTCAATGATTTTATATTATAGTTTGTGGTTTATAATGGGTGAGATAAATGGACTAACAGTTGAACTGCAAAGTACATCTGTAACATAAGGAATTTATGCAATTTGCAGAAGCAGTCTTGAAAGACAGCAATGAACTGTCAGCACTCCAGGGTCTGGTGTTGTCTCCACTAAACACAAATATTTCCATAGAGAAAAAGCTGGGTTTCATATTCACCAAAGCTGTAGATTTGGCATGATATTTGCATCAATTCTCTAATATCTATGTAGGA
Organism: Nesospiza acunhae; assembly: GCA_013398715.1. NCBI lineage: Eukaryota > Metazoa > Chordata > Aves > Passeriformes > Thraupidae > Nesospiza > Nesospiza acunhae. The sequence continues at coordinate 581,759 of VZSU01000219.1, forward strand.
CATAATTTCAAGACAAAACAGAAAATTTATTTAAACTCACAGCAATATTTTTTCCAGGTTTTCTCTTCCTAGAGAACTGTAACTATTTATTGATTTTGCATTTTTTTCTCTTTGAATTCTTTTCAGAATTAACATACAATGTAATGGAGTTGGAAGGAAAAAAATCTACAAAAAATTCAATAGTTTAAAAAAAAACCCCACAAAAAAGTAAAAAAAAAAAAAAGAAAAAAAAAGAAAAGTGCAAAAACTCCACACTAAGCCAATTCATCATGACTCCATTTTTTTTTTCACTTTGTTTATGCTGAAGCCAAAGGGAAATATTTTAAGTATTATAGTTGTTGTTTCCCTTCACCTTTGGTTGGACACACAACAAACCTAAAACAAGGGTGAGCATGAGATTTTGGAGGCTGAGAGAATTAAACTCTGAACCCTGCATTATATTCTAACTAACCTTCAAAGGATATTTAGATATCAGATCTAAACAGGAAGAAACAAATGCTCAGGAAGTTCCACCTGAATATGAGGAAGAACATCTTTCCTTTGTGTGTGACTGACCACTGGAACAGATGGTCCAGAGAGGGTATGCAGTCTCTCTTACTTGAAATATTCAAAAACTGTCTAGATGAAATCATGTGCCATGTGCTTTTGGATGACCCTGTTGAACAGGGACGTTGGACCAGATGGCCCTTCCACCTTGAACCATTCCAGATTCTATGATTTCTCTCCTCACCGAAATGTAGCAGCAAAAAGGAAGTTCAACATCAAAAACTCCTCCATTAGAGAGGGTCAAGGGTCAAACTGCTGATAACCCAAATGTTGATAACATCTCCATCTCATTACTTCATTATTTCTAAACGTAAAACTCAAGTGGTAGGAGAGGCCTAGAGGACTGTTATTAAGGCCCTAGTGGGAATTCAACAATGTCAATACAAGAGGCTATCAGAGAAGGTAAATTTTTCTGCAGCAAGAAATAGCTTCTTCAGCGATAAGTGATTGCCTAACAGGTGAGACACAAAGGAGCTAATCCGTTTTCCCAGCTGCAGGATAACACTAGTATCTCACCTTAAAACAAGCTGCCCCTGGCACCAGGCTGCTCTTTAGGTTGTACAGAGCTGATGCTGGGGAAACACACAAGCTTACTAACCAGCTGTGGAAATGGAAGAGGACAGTCAGTGCCAGTGCATGTACACACAGGGACAAAGGGCAATCACATTGGAAAAAAAAGTATTGTGTGCCCCTCAGATATAAGATCTGGGAGCTCTAGAGAGCTGCTTTACGAGGGCATCAGTTTAGTTGTCAAGAAAAATCTTAAAGGTATGTATTATTGTGAATGGAAGAGATAAAAAATAGAAAATACTGATAGACAAATAAGAAGGAGGGCTACCACAATTTTCTACAAAATCTTTAGTGGTACTAAAAAGCCAGATGGTGTTTTTTAATACCTGAGTAAAAATAAAAATCCAAAATAAATTAAAATATGCATTTCATTCATAGACTGTACATAGAAAATACAGAATGTTTTGCCCCAAATGCTGATTATCCCAGATTTTTGAAGGAAAAATTATCTGCAAGAGTTCCCCTCCGGTAACTCTGGAATATTTTACCTAACTTTGTCTATTGCAACAATGCATGTGCAACCTTAATTAAGATGTTGCTTTATGGAAGAGAAAAACTGTCACTAAAATCACAGTTGAAAATTTAACAATATCAAAATCAGCAGTTATCAAAACTAAAAGTCACTAAACCGCGCTACACAGAGACAGACTGGAAATATTAAAGATTTCATTGGCTTTTTTTGAGCCACATGCCAAACATGTGAAATGTACTAAGACAGTCTTGTCCTAAGATCAGACAATAAACATGACCATCATGAAAATAAGTAATGTGATCTACATTGACCTACATTGAAAAAATTAAATGCCACAGAGCTAAATGTTGAAACACAACCAAAAAAATGACTGCTTAAACTGCAGAAAAATAACCACAGCAGATTTACAGAAGGATGATCTACACGAGAAGAAAGAAGAACCTCCAGAGCTGTATCTTGAAAATATAATGAACTAATTTTATTTATAAATGAAAGCATGAAAAAAGAATTCTTTATACAATAGAATTTTGTAAGGGTACTGGCCATATTTTTCTTTGGATTAAATCACAGTTCAGGATTTTTTTACAAAAAGAGCTGTTACCTACCATACATGGAGGAGAGGAATAGCTTCTTTTTTAATCTGTCATATTTCAAAATATTACCTTATAAAGTATGTTTCCTTTCAAGACTTAATGCTTTGAACATAAAAAAATTTCACATAAGCTTAAGGCAGGAATAGATTTTTGTTTTGGTGGTTTTTGTTTTTTTTTTTCCTTTCTTTCCTTTTTTGGGATTTTTGGCTTGGTTTGGTTTGTAGTTTTTTGTTGTTGTTTTTTTTTTTCATTTTTAATTCAATGCATGTTTTAGATTTCTTACAGTACATACATATTAAGCTTAGAGACAGTTTTCTTTAAAACATAAATAACTAGCTAATAAAAAAAGTAAACCATGTGGGACAAAGGTATCACACTTTCTCTGAAAGCAAAATCTCCAAGACTTGGTATTGAAGAAGTTAATTAAAAATATCTGCTGCACACCAAGATCTTCAGACAAGATCTTCAAGAATCAGCATTAGGAATAGGTAGCAAAACTCATCAGAACATTGCTGCTTTCAGTACAGTTAGTAAGTTGTGCCAGACCACTGTAACCTACAGGATCCTATATATTCTCTGTCTCCATTCCATGCTCCCCAGCTACAAGGAGTACCAGAGAGACACAAAGGAAGTGCAGCTTTGTGAGGACAGACATTACAGTGAAATATCCGCAGCTTCCTATCTGGAGCTAATTGCATACTATACTCTCTGGATATGTAGTTGAACTTTAGCATCCTAAACAAGAAAATACTGGTAATAACAAAATCAGAACTTAAAGTTGGCATAGCTGGAAGTATTGAGTTTAAATTGCAGAAAAAAATCAAATTTAAATGAAAAATCCTAAGGATGCTTTACCACTGAAATAAAGTGCCTATAGGAGTTGTAGAGCCTCCAATATCTCCATCATTGTGAAGCACTGGTAAATATCTATCAGAAATCACACATATACAGCCAGAAGGCATCACTGGGGGAAGGCAATGGGTAATAGGCTCTTGAGAACCCATCCAACTCATCATCAATGATATTTTGAATAATTTCTAATATTTAAACAATAAAAACTGGATATACTTTTTGGTTCATATTTAATCATCTCACCTAAAATATACATCCCTCATCACTTTATTTCAGGTATCAGAAGTGATCAAAAGTGAACAACGGCAATAATTTTAGCTTCAAAATCAAGATAAAACTGGAAAAAAGTCAAAATTTTCCTTTTTAAATATCCTCAAGATTCATGTCATCATCAATTATTACAGTTCCTATTCTAATGAGTATGCATGAGATTTTTGAAAACTAATCAGTTTTAAATTTTTGAAGCCAAATTATTATCTTATTTCCTTTCCACAAAGCCCATATAAATTTATTGATGCTTTTGTTCAAAGTCAAAATATGGATGCATTCTGCAATAAAATAATAAATTTATGTTATTCACTTCATTTTTCATCATCATATAACCTTCAGTTTCAATGAATGCTTACTAAATCTAGTAATTAATTACTATTACAGCCAAAAATGATGTAAAGAAGCTTGTGGCCTCTGTAAAATCATTACTCATAAACATTTATTTTCTATGACTTTAGAAATTTGATAATTTTCCAATGAAAGTCACAATGTTTGGTCACTATTAAAATGTTGCAAACAAAATTCAAAATTATCAAGAAAGCAAAAAACCTTCACTACAGGATAAACTTTACAGTGTCACCTGAAAAAATCATAATCATTTGACTCTCTCTTTCAGTGCTTGTACCCTTTACCAGCAAGAGCATTCCTCTATAAATACAATAAAAGTGTTAGTTTGATTCCTCTCCCTACCCCTAGAGATTTCCTCAGGTTTACAGACACCTGTCAAAATCAACTTAACATGTATCTTGAAAACCAGAAGGCAGTTTTGTTAACATCTCGTCAATATATATGTACGATCTTTAGGTTTTTATTTTTATCTGCGCTATTCCAAACATTAAGGTAACTGATATGGATATATGCCTCCTACTCAAATCTCTTCCCAACCCATCCCACTTCCTCGCATGGTGGATGAAACACTGCTTGGTGTGTTACTCACTGAAAAAATTACAGCTATTAAGAATTCCCTAAGGACAGACAGATATTCTACATATTTCTTGCAATGAAATATCATCATCAGCTCCCTTCCAAGAGCCTATAACACCACCACTTGTCAGATATGTTCTCTTACCTCATGATGAACCATTGTTCTGTAAACCACTCCTATAATTTTGTTTAATTTTGGAGACATTTAGGAGTAGCTAGTTAAAATAGTGGGAATTAGTACATCAGTCTCTTAGGAGAAATCATCTCTTTTTACCATGGATAGTGGGAACACATACAGTCTTATATGAACCAAAGACTTGACAAAACTACATTAGATAACAATTCAAAACTGGCAGAGTCAAAGACAAAGTTTAAACGTGTCGCACTGAACAGGACGAAGACAACATGAATAACTAAAAGGCTCAGTACTCACACCATCCATCATCATTTTTAACTGTAGGTTTCAGTCATGCAGAGTTTCACAGACTGCTTTATTTTGTTGCATGATAGCTAGTTCAAAGAAATTGCTCTTTGGTAGGAAAAAAAAAATTATGAAATTATATTGTATATACTAAACTGTTGCCACAGCCTGTTTATTATTTTTTCCTTTCTAGTTCAGCAAATATGATTTGTCACAAGACAAAATTAAGTAATAAGTGCTTTATTCAAGTGTTTCCCTTTTCAACCAGAGAGTTATTGAGATGGGAAGACAGGAGAAATTAAAAGAACAGGTATTAGAAAAACTTTAATTTGTATGAGGATAAGTCCAACAGCACTCTTGTATTTTCTATGTGACTATAATCTGTGTTTTTCATGTACCTCCTACCCCTCTATCTTTCTCGCCTCTTCTATTTACAAAAGAAACATCGCTTCCCATTACATAATGCTTATTTCTTGCAGAACAATGAGTATTTAGGGTTTTTTCCCATTAAAAACCAAGGGCAATTTACTACAAGAACTTCAGGAGAAGTTCATTAAGAAAGTTTAATTTCAATGCCACTTAAAGTACACAGTTACAATAACCAACATGAGACAACAAATCCTGGAGTTAAGACACTGCTTGTTGGCTTTGGTGGGTAAGAATGTTTTATCTTTTGTTTCTTACTCAAAGTTGCCCTGCATAATTTCTACAGCTGACGAAGATAAGAAATATGCTATTTGCTTTAGCCATGGATACGCAGAGCAATTTCAGTGCCAGTGACATTGCTTGACTAAGAGCTGCTAAAATACATGGGGATTACCAAAGGGAGAGAACCAATGAAGGAATTGCTTTGCTTACAGCTTCTCTGCCTTACTGTGAAACAAAGTCAAATTGCCTCTGAGATTGCCTTTCTCTTCCACATCCAGATTTATCTTATTCACAGTCATATACAGAAACAAGTGCCTGAATTACAAATGTTACATCTATAAATCTTCAGCATGCATACATAAGAGTTACTATGTTTTACAGCTGTAATCTACCTGTAATGTAATTGATACTTTTTGCAATATAAAAGAGAATATGGAACTGTCACAATAACTAAATCAACTTTATATGAATGTTCTTACACTAAGCCAAGTGTTGTTTAACCTTGCACTTGTAGCTTGATGGGTGATTCAAGTGCAGACTTGGTTCATTTCAGAGGACTGTGTTTATAAAATATATGACATTCATCTTCAGATTGGGGAGCTGAGCTCCTGCACTTAAGGTTTGCAGTAGTTTTAGCAGAATTGTAATCTGGAAAAGGGTACCAATGCTTTTATGATTTCCTTACCCTTTGCCAACACTATTTTCAGGGTAAGAGCTCTAGCAATAAATATTTTGTAATATAGTAAGAACATGGTGAAAGTATTGAAGCAAATCAAAACACTCTAAACTCCAGATGCCTCATTTCATGAGTTCACTCCAAAGCAAACAGATTACCATCTGGGCATATACAAAAGAAAAATAAAATATACACTTAAAGCAGCCTGTGTTTGAGAGTACAGTGTGTATAGCACGATCTAACATACTATGAATTAAAAATGTGTTTCACCTAAATGGTATTTGAGACACTACTAAAATGCTGAGTTGATATTTCAGATGAAGTGCAATATGATTTAATTTAGCTGATAAATACTCCAATAAAATAAAATAAAATAAAAAAGAACCAACACCATTGATAACAACTAGACTGATGATTTATTTTTCCAGATAATTTCAAATATACAGAAAACATATTGAGACTACTTAAAACATATTATTTCAAAGAAAGGACTGTAACTGCCCCAGCAAACTGAAGTAATTTCCCCAAGTGGCTTTCACAAACACTCTTCTTATCCTCATACAGGTTTAAAGATCACAGAATACATACTTATAAAGGAGATAATAAAATCTTCCCTCATGACTTCTACATATATGCACATCACACTTCTTGACAAACTAAAGGATTTTCGTAAGATTTATAATATGTATTACGAAATTTTCTATACAATAAAGAGCATGTAGAAGAACTACTTCAATTTTTGTTTTACAAAAGAAAAAGAAAAAACATTTTATAGCAGCCAATAATCTGAAATGTGGGTAATAATCTAAACTGAAGCCATGGACATACTTATTTTCTGCAAAACAGGGCAAAGTCAGAAGCAAATATTGTCTCAGTGAACTCTGTTTGGGAAACAAGATAGATACTTTTATTCCTGTACTAAAGACTACCAGCAGTCAGTTTGGATACAGATGTTCTCCACTGTCTTGCCAGATAAAGAAGACATTGGAATCCTGACAAATGGATGGAAAGGCCTCAGGAGGAGAAACTTAATATGTTTACTGATTTGTTACCGCAGATATACTGATACTGACTCTGAGTTAATTCCTCTAGAATCTCTACCACTTACTAGTGTTACAGGTGTTGTATTAGATGTATTTTCTGTTTTGGAAATGTAGAGATCTTATTCACATCAGATGTCTGTGTTTACAAGAGTTTATATAGTTCCTGCAAATTCCCTGGTGTTTATGGTGTGAACATCTCCTGCAGAACACTGACACAGGTTCAGAGCAATTTTGGCCATCTCTGCAGTGCCTACTGTGACTTCCTTTTATTTATCTCCATTACTTTAGTATAAACCAGCATGAACATGGACCTAATTCTGCTGGACTCAGCCACTAAAATGAAATGCTGGAGTTTCTATTCCATGCTAATCTGAGACCATCTCTACTCTTTTTAAATACTTACAGAATATCTATTAGGAGTTATCCACTTGAGAACATTCTTGCCCTTCTTTTCAAGTTCTCAGTAATTATACTCTGTTATAATTGCTCAAAGTTTCTTTGAACTTACAAATGAAATAGACTTAGAACAGGTCTGGAAAAGACCGTAAGGTTTCAAGCCTAGTGGAACTAGGATCAGTACACCAAATCCACAACTAACTGCCTTGACCTTGTGATGACATTGCCAAGTATAGTGACAAATTTACATGTTACAGACCTTGTGATACAGTGGAAATATCCATTATAAATTTTGAACAGATTGTTACAGTAAGAAGTTTAAGGAGCTGCAACTCCTTACAGCTAAAATGTCTCTTTCCAAACTTAGGGGAGACAAGAAAAATGCTGAGGATGAGCATGACCTGTTGAAAGATGATAGTAAGCAGTAATAGTCTTATGCAAATTTGTCAGGATTTAAGTGGAACTGAATTAACTCTATGGTAGCTTACAGTAGAACAGAAAAATGTATTTTTAAACCACAAATGGCATCTCCAAATAAATACATAAATAAATAAATACAGTACCAAAAAGTCCATTAAGAAATTTTATGACTCCTTTTTGAAGAGAAACATGGAACTTTTACCAAAAAAACCCCTATGTTTATTTTAGCTCATCAATATCAGCTTCCAATGCTAAATTAATATTAAATCCTTTTTCTTAAAACGGTACTATGCTCTCATTGCTATATTGATCTTGTTTCCCTTCCATTTCAGATGGCAAAACAATTGGCTGTCCCCATTTAGGTACTAAATGCTATTTGCTTCCTACAATGAAATATATTTATCTAAAGGCAAGTGCAATCCAAAGAGTAATCTGTTCACTTCTGGAATGCTATCAGAACAGACTGGATTTGCATCTCTTATGAGCCATTATAAGAGATAATGCAGCAAAATAAAAATTAACCTCTAGGTAAGTAAAAGGAAAAGTTAATTTTAACTCAGTGAATTAAAGCCTTTTGATTCCAATTAAAATGAATAAATATTCAATTTAAATTTTACCACAGAAAGCTCAAAATAATAATGAATTTACATATTTTAATTTTTTTCAAAAAAGAATTATTCTGATTTGACAAAAATGACTCCCTACCTAAAAATTCTCAACCATGTAATTTGAGAAAGGTTTATCTTCACAACAGAAATGCACACTTTACATTACATAACTTCAAGACCTGGAATTTAAAGGAATATTTTAGCTGTGGTTATGTTTATTAGAAAAATATGTGAAAATCACTACTAAAATTTTCAAATTAAAAAAAAATCAAAAAATTAAGTTTAATAAAATTAAGAATGATTCCTCCTTAAGTGATATGATTTGTACATTAACATTTTTTTCCCACCATTTGCTAAACTTTCTCCGAATCATCTGAATATGTTTTTCCATTTACATGGATCTTTAGTACATGTTTTATTTTCTGGGATGAAGTCAGCAATCTAAAATAAGAGTTTCCAACACTGGCCACAGAATAAGGCATCTTAATACAAGATATAGTAGATGGTATTCCCAAGTTAATATTGTCTTTTAACTTAGCCATTTGATTTCCCTATAAAAGTAGATGGAGCAGATTATCTTTAAGAACATTCCAGTCTCAGAAAAATAACAACTGGAAGCAGCAATGAGTATATAAACCAGCTTTTCCTTTTAAGAGCATCTGGATATTGTGGGTGTCTAAGTACTGACTGAGCTGGGGAGAAAGAAACACTGTGCAAGGAAGAGTTTCATGGCTGCAGTCAGGACACAGAAAGTTACTGATTTCCTTAAAAAAATATTAAGATTATTGGTTTCATTCTTGTAACAAGACATGCAGTTGTATCCCTGGAAAGGATAACCTATGACAGATATTTCAGGAAATTTTGCAAAGCTACTTTCTGCATCCTTTGTTTGAGAGTCAATAGGGTTTTTGGATACTTGGAACATCTGGGGAATAGGCTAGTAGTCTCTCCATCTTTCATATCTGACTACTTAAGGACAATATTTAGTGTCCATGATCAACTTGAATCACAACAAAAATTTTAAGTAAAGAATTGCTAACTGGCATTCCTTAATGCAAATGTGTTAGTAGGCTTAGTACTTTTCTATAAAACCATTACTTTTGTTTCCTTAGTCTTCTATAAAAAAATAAGTTCATGTTTTTGAGGCTGAAAACCAATAAATAATTTATTAAGAATTATTTACTAATATTATTTATGTACAAGTTTCTTGTCAGGTGTGGAGTGAAAATGAAGCATGATACATCTATCTACTGTATATGCTGTAGTCTTTTTACCTGAACAGTGTCAAACCCAGAAAGCACATAACTATCACAGAGAAGAAGCTAAGCCATCTGCTCAGCATTTGCATAAGCAAAAATAAATGGTTTTATGCTGCTGCTGTATTTTCTATCACTATGTCAGAAAAGCTAATAATACTTCCAGTATGTTTCAGACATCTGTGTTTAAAACAAAATAATAATTAATTTTACAAAGTAACATTGTGCTTTATTTTCCTGTGATTAATAAACACAGTTGCATCAACATGTAATGATTTATGCAAAACACGGGCATCCTTTTCTTGTTATATTCTTTTACTTGTTAGCAAGGATAAAAATTCTGATTAATTCTTCATGTTATAGAAGAATCAGAAATGAACTGAAACTCAGATTCAGATTGACAATAGACAGTCAGTCTATCTTTCTTTCCTAATGAAACCTAACAAACAGTGCTGTTGCTGATTCATACAAACTATAATAAGAAGTAGAACATTTAGGTAAGAAATTACTAACTTTTCAGAGTTATATTTTTCAGAGTCACAATATCACTAGACACTTCAGCAGCTTATTAACAGTTTATTAATGACTCAGAAATTTAGGCACAGAAAAATTCAACCCCCTTTTTCAAGCATATTCATTCACTATAAAAAATATTTAAAATACAATAGAAAATAATCTTACTAAATTTTGCCAAACCTTAATTATAAAGTCCCATTATTTTCCATAATTAATTTACAGTTGAATAGAGTCTCTAAGAGGACATGCAAATCAGAACCATGATGCTGCGCAGAATTGCAATCATGCTTGAAAGCCCCCAATATGCCAAAATAAAGAAACTTTTCTGCAAACATTTTAATGGGAAGCAAAAAAAAAGTTTTTAAAACTTCAAATTCTGTGTGCCTGCAAAAAGAACTCAGACACTCAATTTCTTTCTCCAGTTTAAAGAATAACCTTCTTTGTCTTCATAATAAGCTGTCTTAGAATGCTGTCTGAGATCCTTCTCTACAAAACATGTAAGTCTATATAAAACAATTGCTATGCACTTAGGATATTTTGTATCAGAGCTGTGGTATCTACTGCAGAGAAAAGATAAATATATTCAAAAGATACCCAAGTTGACTTATAAAGAAGCTTTTTGTTGTTAAAAAAATACATGAAATCTGCAAGATATTTCTTTCTGTATAAAGAACATTGAGAGTCTCTGATTGAATTTTTATTCATAGTTCCTTTCCAGGAGAGCACACACACCATAATACGCACCTTCCCTCCCTTGCCTCCAGTTTCCTTCCCAGTTTTTTACATCTGCCATTAAGGAGGGAGGACTCAAACAAGTACAGTTGCTCTGTTAACATCGTACAGAGGAAACAGAGGAATAAAAATGAAGGCAGTCGTGATACGTGTCTGCTTTGTGATATTCATTATTCCTATAAATCCCCTTTAAGTACTGAAAAGCTGCAATTATGTTTTCCTGGAGCCTCCTCTGCTCCATGGTCAATCACCCAACTTTTTCAAACTGTTCTCATAGAAGAATTGCTTCAGCCCTCTGATCATTACTTCCATGGTCCTTCACTGGACCTGCTCTAACAGGTCCATGACCTCCCTGTGCTGGGACCCCAGAGCTGGATGCAGGGTTCCAGGTGGGCTCTCACCAGAGCAGAGCAGAGGGGCAGAATCCCCTCCCTCCCCTGCTGCCCACGCTGCTTTGGATGCAGCCCAAGACACGTTTGGCTTCCTGGGACTGGAGTACTTGTGGTTGGGTCATGTCCAGCCTCTCACCCACCAGCACCCCTAAGTCGCTCTTGGCAGCACCACTCCCAGTGCCTTCATCCCCCAGCCCATACTGATACTGTTGGTTACTCTGACCCGGGTGCAGGACTTTGCACTTGCCCTTTTTGAACTTCAAGAGAATAGCACAGGACCCCTCTCAGACCTGTAAGGGCCCTCTGGATAGCATCACTTCCCTCCAGTGTGTTGATCATGCCTCACATCTTAGTGCCTTCTGCAAACATTTGGGGGGAATATTCAAACCCACTATGTCCTTGAAGAAGATGTTGATGGTATAGGTTCTTCTGTAGACCCTGTGACAATATGCTCTTGCAGAAGGAAAAACTTGGCTAACTCATCTAACATGGTAATGACAACTACTAGTAGTCATAGCAAAAGTTATTTTTACTATTAATCAGTTGTGGGTTTTTTTTTTTAATCAAGTCCCATTGTTTTCATTCTATCTGTAATCACTTTCTGCAGGCTCACATGAATGATTGTCAAAAGAAATGGCTGCCCTTTTTGGCAAATACAGCAGAAGGGAAGTTCTCAATTCATAATTCACCCAGTGAGCATGATTCAAGGAGCTGCTCTATGCATTCAACCAAGTAACAGAAATATATCCTAACTCCTATGGAGCCATAAAATTGTGTTTGAATAGAGGACACCTGGAGGAATACTTATAAAAGAGAGTGTGGGAGGAATTTATTGCCCAAAATAAGCTACTCCATTCGTGAAAAAAATTGATGACAAGCAGCACATTATTAGAACTGGAAATAATTCTAGATATTTTTCATCTGTTAAGATACTGTTTACATTATATATATATCTATTTCAGGCATCTTCATTTCAGCAGTGAATTTCATCCTCTTATTATAAGCAGGAAGACATTCTCTGATTTCATATTATGGCTATTAAATTTTCTGGGTAAAAATGACTTTTCAACAGGTCTTGTTTGTAACTGTGAGTGTGTGCATGAATTATGTGAAAATTTCTGCAAGTCAGTAAGACACTGTGGAGGCTGAGCTCAAACACACACACTCACAAAAGCATGTTCTTTGCCAATATCAGTTCGTGTGATTATTTTAGCTGGAAGTTGATTCCAGCATTATGAGTATAATCTTCACTGTCAGGGATTTAACTCTAAGAGATCTTCCTGACTTAGCTGAAGACATTGCAACTAAAATCTAAAATGGTAACTGGAAATCTTTCCTTCTCTTCCTTTACTGCAACTGTAATGGTCAAAGTGGGATTAAAAAAAAATTGGATTGCCTTTAAAACAACTCAAATTTTCACTATAAGCACTTGTTAATGCCAAAACCCACCAAGGTTACACAGGTTATAACACAGTCATTTTTACATGCTGGTAAGAATGGCTACCTAACTGAAGTCCGAAATGTTCAAGATGTTCCGAAACTGCTAACCTAAAACAAAAGAATGCAGACCCTGCTAATTTTGTAAGGACAGTTAGGTGACTAGAACGATTTCTACTGTCAATCTTTGAATAAGGCAGGACATTTAGCTAAAAAATTGTCTGACATACCAAGGTATTGAAAAATTTTAATCATAATGCTTGGCACTGGATTTCTGTAAATGTAGTTGCAAAATTAAAATTTTTGACCCTAGCTTGACTGTATATTGAGGATTTATTCATTACCCCTGTTCATGAGATTTTCTGTGTTTGAAAGGAAGCACTGTGCATGAATATATATGGAAAAAATGAGAATATCATGGCAATGATCATAATTGTCATGGTTTGACACTGGCACAATGCCAGTGCCCCCCATGAAAAATACCTCTTCCCTGATGTCTGCTGTGAGATGGGGCCAAGAAATAAGCAAAGCAGGCTTCTAGCTTAGGAATAGAGGGAACAAAAAGTTTATTAACTAAACTCCAAAAGACAGGGACACACACACACACACATACACACACACACACACACACACTTACAGGAACAATGAAAACTTCACCAAAGCATTTCCTCCTCCCCCTACCAGATTCTCCCACAATTCATCTCTCAAAGTTCAACTCAGTCCATCATCACTCTGTAAATACTCAATTCTCAGTCCATCAAGAGTAGAAGTCCTTCTTGGGCCATGGTGACATCTTCCTTTTCATGTCCAGTGCTCTCACCACATGAACATGGACCAGAGCTGCTTCGAGGGTTGTCCTTTTTAAGGATGCTTTGTCTCCTTCCCAAAAAGAGCACAGTCTCTCACTTTCGGGACATCTGTCCCCCCCAAATTTGTTCGCCCCCTGGGGCCGAGGGGCACCAACACTGAACCTTCGGGACATCGTTTGTCCCCCCCATATTTCTCTACCCCCTGGGGCCGGGGGGTCTCCAACTGAACCCTCTCGGTCCGAGCCATCGCCTCCCCCTGGATGCAGCCTCTGTGTCACAAGGAAGCATAGTTCTGTCCATGGCTAACAAAAAGCGTCCGGCAACAGCCACTTCTTATCTCTTGGCCATCTAGGGGTGCTTTCACAACCCCACATTCATCACACTTGCCCATTTCCTGCTCCAGAAAAGGTCAATGCTCTGCAAGATTTTCATTGTTCAAACAGGGGTTAAAAAACTTCTACAAGCGGCCAAACTTCTCTGTGCTTCCCCCCCCCTATCCTCCACAAGCCGGGCATGCTGCCAACATCAAGGCTTCAAGGCCACACTCTATGCACCGAGCGCCGGCTTCTCTCTGTCGTCTCCTGGGGGGCGGGGGGGGGGCTGCGCCTAAAAATCCTCTCGGGGCTTCTCTCTCTCTCTGTCTCTCCTGGGGGCTGCCCAAATCCTCCTGGTGCCCCCATCACCCTTCCATCTTGAGGGGTCAGGCCTACCTCTGCCCGGCCGCATGGCTTCCCCTCTCCCTGCCCAAAATCCTCTCAGGCCTTCTCTCTCCCTTAAAATCTGGACACCTAATTGGTGGCCACAGAATATCCCAGAAAACGTACTTCCTTTAAACCCACGACAATAATTTAAACTACAAAACCCTTAAAATTATTCATATAAGCTTAAATTTATACATATCAATTCTTAATAAGAGCTTACACATATAAATATTCTATTTTATGAGGAAAAAAGAAATAAAAGCATTAAACTATGAAAACAAACTTCCAGACAGATTACAAATACAAACACCTGCAGAATGTATTAGAAATTCTTACAGCAATGGTAGGTTAAGAGTTTCAAGATTATAACCAGAAAAGTATAACAAAATCAGAATGTTTTCAGGAAATGATTGTCACACTTTATCAGCTATGAACAACTAGTCACAGTTGTTCTTCCTCTACTAAGAGTACATCTGCTCTAAAATCTAAATAATGCTGCTGTACACAGAGTGGCATCATGACTTCAAAAGCCATAGGCAAGACTTAAGGTGGGGAACAAAATCTCCTGGTAGGAGGGAAGTAACAATATCAAACCCATATCTCTCCTTGGTATTAACAATGTGGAAAGCATGATTTCTGAGAAAAGATTAAATCACACTGAGAAGTCTTTTATACAGAAGTAATGGGGGAGAGAGATGACAACCCAGAAACTAGTAAAGAAATGATGATTAGAATCAAAAGAAAAGGGTGCTTGGAAATGGGAGGAAGAGAGACCACAGGACCAGTTTCAGGATGTCAGGCTCCCACCCCAGGGTAGGCACACAGCTGCACATGGATGGAAACAAAACCACAGTGACTGGGATATGGAGGGAAAAGTCACATGACTGAAATAGGCAGTGGAGGAGTAAAAACTTACAGTTAAGGTAGATGGGGAAGAGAACGAGATGAAGAGGCTCTCATTGTGACAGCACCAACACACAGGGCTCTCATAGAGGGGCAGATGAGCTTGGCTTAAACCAGGAATTACTTTTGTCTGGGTATTCATTAATGAGGGTTTTTTCTATACTTAGGGATAGGATTCATGAGCAAGAATAACAACTATAGGGGGATGAGCCCACAATTACTGTGAGCTCTAAATAAACTCTCGGGTTTCACTCAGCTGTGCTAAGGAAGCTGGCTGATGTTCTTGCAAGGCCACTCTTCAAGAAAAATCTCGGAGATTTCTTGGAGTCTTGGGAGATCTCTGTCTATAGAGAGAAAGTAACCTGGCTAACTACAAGCTTTACTTTGATCTCTGGTACAATCAAGGAGTTGGTCCTTTAAAAGGACATTCTGGAATATCAAAGAGAAAAAGGTGATGGGGAATTGTTGTGGTGTTTTGACCAAAAGTTATTCGTGTGAAAACCAGCTGGATACCTTCTGTTATAAAACGACTGAATTTGCAGACATGGAGAGGGCAGGAGCTATCATTTAAGTTGACTCTAGCAGGGCTTCCAACACCTTCCCACAACATCACAGTAGCCAAGCTGGATATGGGGTGTGTGCCCCATCAGTGGGGTAAATATGGATTGAGTGGTTGTGCCCAGATGGGATGGCCACTGGGTCATACCTTCCTTGATTGATGCCCTGTGTGATCACAGGAGCCACCCTGGGGTTGGTTCTGTGTTACATCTCCGTCTGTGATGTGGAAAGGTGACCAAGTGCATCCTGTCAGGTTTGCAGGAGGCAACAAACTGGCGCAGCAGACAGGCCCATATGCAGGAGGACAGGCATTCTGTACAGGTGGAGAGATGAAGAAGCCAGTGGGACCTTCAGGCGACCACGGCAAGTACAAAGGGCAGCCCTGCCCTAGGCAGGGAGACTGTTTCCAGCTGCCACAGAATAAAACCCTGAGCAATTTGCCCTGATCCACAGCTGATTTTGCTAAGAACAGAGTGTTGGACTAGAATCCTTCTGAAGTCTCCATCATCCTGAATTGTCCTGCAATGCTACAATCCATAAAGTATCCATTCTTCAGCAGATTAGTAACTTTTTGGTAGAAACAACAGGGTGGCATTGTTTGGGGTTTTCTTGGCAGAAATCAAATTCCAGGCAAAATCCCAAAATCTTGCAGCACAGTATGCCCCTGACTCAAAGTGAAAACAATGTATTTAGTACGACAGAAAAAAAATTTAAAAAGTATTGGGAGTCCCAAAAATATAAATTAATGTACTGAAACATGGGGAAGTGTTCTTGGGTGCTGATGCCTAAACTGCAAAGCTCAGAGTGTTCTGCCTTGAGACTCCCGACCGTAGCTGTGTGCCGTTCTAACTACTGGCTATCAAATCCAAGTTACCACAATGCTACGGATGGTCCACTCACTCCAGTGAAAATGCAACCAGAAAAACAAAGAGTAAGAATGCTAGGTGGACATTACTTTATTCTATTATCAAGCTCTGCCCCACAGATTGTCCAGGTCCTCCTAGGAGAGGTAAATGTGGCTGTTCAAAATTCACAGGTTGAGTTAAGAAAGAGAAGATGAAATTTATTCAGATTCAAAGTACAGTACGATTCTGTATTTTTTTAATTATCTAGTAATCTAACTGAAATCAGAAGACATTTCTAATGTCTTCTAGGAACAAGATCTGAAGGAAAAGAGCAATAACTAAAGAAAAAACTGTATTCACAAAGTTAACAGGCTGCATCCACACACTTTTTACAACATCATGATGACATTTTCACTAAGAAAAAAATCCTGCATATTGTTTATCTCACTTTTTACTACTTTTCTTTTTTGGTTTAAACTTTCATGCTTTATAGCAAGCCAACTCACAGTTAATTTGCTGTCCACAAAAAATACTGTCTATTTTATTTCTAGACCATTAAATTTTAGACACACAGATGACTTTGGAAACCACACAAAACAATGACCCAATCTCTGAAATGCAGCAAGCTTGGTAATATTTGCTAGTCATAAGCACATCCTTGTACCTACAAGTGAGTGAAAAGCCTGTGTTTTATGGGACCACAGGAAGAATTTTACAGAAGACCAGTCTGAGATCCTGCTTCTTTAAGAAATGACATGTGGGAAAAGAAGATGAGAAGATGAACATGATCTTGCATGAGCCTGCCAATTAAGGCATCAGTAGACTGAGGCATAGCGAAAACTAGAAGAAGGCAACTTGCAATTCTGTGTCATAGAAGTATAAGGAATGAGTACGCAACAAAAAGAAGGACATATCTCTCATATACAGAAGCAAAGAACAGCTAGACCAAAGAAAGTTAAAGGGTATATCTGAAGAAATATTGCAATGGCAACACAAGAGTTTTAAAAACCTGGATTACTGTATTAAAGCAGAAACAATCAGTAACAGTTTTTGGCAAAAACTACTCATTGCTAAAAAAAAAAAAAATGAGAGAAAGAAGTAAGGTTAAATGCAAGCTCAGGAATACTGAGCACTTGAAGGTCTTTAAGGAAAAATATCATATACAGGAGCAGAGGAAACCCATTATAAAGAATGGCCTAAACAGAAACACCCTAAACTGGAACCCAAATTCAAATGCAAACCTCAAGAATAACCTTTCATAAATATTTTCAGTCTGAATTAAGGGTGATAATCAGTTTCAATCAGAAGCCAGGCATTTTGTTCTTTCCAGCATTCTCTAATTAAATGCTAATGAATGTCTTCTTTTCCTAGTTTTCTCTACTGCATTGACATGTCCTGAATGCAATGAATAAGACTTATAGATTCTTTTATGTGTTATGGAAATGCATGAATTCATTGAGTGACTAAGCTTCTGTAAACAAATGTGTTGAACATGCTTAACTAGATAGTAAAAAGAAGTAAAGCAGCTTTGCCACTTGTTTGTCCACAAAGTAATAACTTTCCACTGTTTTCCGAAGACCTCTACACAAGTTAATTTTGGTTTGGGCTGACAGAAGGGCAAAAGATTTAAGTTTGAAATATGCCTCACAGGATATCTAAACAGAGGTGAAAAGAGTGATAGAAATGCAGCCAATTTTCATGCTTACAGAGGTTCAATCAGTGTAGGGTCAGGCAAAACCAAGCTGCTCAAACACAAATTACTGCTAGTTTAAAAAAAGTATAAACATTTTTAATACAAATGTGTCTGATTGCAAAACACTCGGAGCACTTCCTGGTTTTGCAGTTATATTTACAATAGCAAAGAAACAAAAAAATCTAATGGCTCCCCTACTTTCAAGAAAAAAAACAAAACACTAAAGTAGTAAGAAAAAAGATATCATCTAATATAATCTGAGGCAAAAATTTAATTCTATTCTTGGCCCAGTATCTGGTTCGGTACATGAAAAACAACAACAACAACAACAACAACAACAACAAACAAAAAAAAAACCCAAAAAAAACCCAAAAAACAACTTCAAACATGTCTCCTCTTGGTTTCAGTTCTAAGCTACTGAAATGAGATACTAATGCTTTATTTTTAAAATTGTAGAGACATGAAGACTGATCAATATCTGCAAATTACATGAAATCCCCAAACAAGACCAAGAAACAGGTCAAATTGAGTCTAATTCTTGACGATACTCAGGTACACTTTCTTTTTTTCACAGTAGGAGGGTAATGGATATAAGGTGAATGTTCTGTTTTTTTAAAAAAATAGTACCTGTTACTGCATTTTGTCCTTTATTCACAATAGACGCAAACAAAGATGAAAGTTCCAAATCAAAATGGTTATGGGGTCAAGGATAACTTGATTTTAGAGAGTAAATTTAGAGACCAGACTAACAAACGTTCACAAAAAGAAGATTCTGCAGAATCTTTTTTACTTTTAGTAACATGCAGCACAATTCAGCTCTTTTACATAACCATGGTGCATAAATTTCTCTATTTCCTTTTTGACATCCCTCATCTGCAAGGCTGTTGCATATAATAAGCTCTCATCAGTGCTTGTGGAGCTTTTAGGATTTCTATGCTAAAAGAGGTGACCTATATTATGGCACCAGTGTCAAAGAAGATTCATGAATATATACAGATAAAACCAACACCTAAGTAATCCATTAGTTCATCCACAACAACTATTGTACTGAAGGTCCAGGTTCCAAATCCAGAAAAGCCTGCTAACAATCAAAAATAATGTGACCTTTAAAAAGGTCACATTTACCTCTTTGTTTATAAAAAAGGGTTAACTTTGAACAAGAACAATAACTTCAAGAACAGAGGTGCAGACCTCATAAAAAATAAAGATTAAAAATATGCTCTTTACCATAATTATCATTACATGAGCACATTTGTGCATAAGTGGCCAAAAGAAAATATAGCTGACATGATATCACTGAACTCTTACTATTTGCAGTTGCTATTGTAGTTTATTTTAGCTATATGTAAACCTTTATAAAGCTGTGTAAACTGCTTTATAAATCAGTGTTTGTGTTTACACTGCTTTATAAAGCTGTGTAAACACAAACACATTAATACATACATAACAAACATTTATGCAGTATTTTGCATATTTACATATATATATGTACATACATACTAACATGAATACTTATATGGCAATACACAGATGTGATCCAATAAAGAGATCTTTGTAGACATGCATTTCCTAGATGTGAAAAATCAAGTTAAATATTTTTACCAGCAGAGAATTTTGCTGACTGTAAAAGACTGATCTGATTAGAACAGCTGGGACAGTGCTACTCTTGGGGCTAAAGGCACTTTGAAGGATTTTGTATGTTTGTATCACAGAAAAATAAATTATTTTTATAGCAACTGATAGGTTTTCACAAGGTACCTCATCGAAAAGAGAAAACTTGGTATTTAAGGAATTGCTTAACCTAAAAATACTAAGTCCATTAAAGGGCCAGATGCCACTTGATGATGCATTCATGCCTGAGGAAGGTGTTAAATCCAGATAAAAACATTACACCTCTGAAGTGTCAATCTGTTCTTATGAGATTCTCACTGCATACAATCCAGAAAACTCAGTCATATGGACTACTATGACCATCTCAATATTTTTTTTTTATTCTAATCCAATTCTTACCTATCAGAAGGTAGATAGATACACCAAGACATTACCATCACATATCCAAGAATGGTTGACTGAGGTGGGATATGTTTTCTGGGAGGACTATCAGCCACCTAGCACTTGTCATAGCGAACCAGGCAGCACTAAAACAGTTCNGTTTCCCAGTGCTCTTGATATTTCAGAGTTACATTTGGGATTAACTGGAAACTTAAAAAACATCTCAACATATAACTTGTGACAAAAAAGAAGACTTAGGATATTCATTATTTCTACCTCATGGACATAAAGACTAAAATATGTGAACTTTGGAAAACTTGTAAGGGTAAATTAATTTCTTTGAAACAACAGCAGTTTTGTCTGCCTGCACTGGACATGGTGACGATTTTTTTTTTTTTGACATAAACCTTGTGCTTACATTACCATAGGGTATATAATACATGATAGAAGTAAGAACATTTCATTCATTCTGGAAACTATGTCCAAAAATACTCTCTGATGTTTTTGTGGTTTTGTGTTATGGAAAACAGAGACTAATACTCTCCTAGCCTTCACACCATTCAGATTTACAGGACATCTGGATCATATCCCATTGACTTACCTTTTTTCCGGTTAATGAATAACTATCTCTTCATACAAAAGATGTTCCACATTTTT
This sequence comes from Nesospiza acunhae, assembly GCA_013398715.1. Classification (NCBI taxonomy): domain Eukaryota; kingdom Metazoa; phylum Chordata; class Aves; order Passeriformes; family Thraupidae; genus Nesospiza; species Nesospiza acunhae. Next base: position 602,689 of record VZSU01000219.1, read on the forward strand.
TGCCTTCTCTGTGCTCTTTTTAATGTCTTTTGTGGTGCATCTCTTGAAAAGAACAGTACAGGAGATACTTAGTATTCAAAGGGTGAATTTATATTGTTGCTCTCTTCCCCAGAAGACCCTATTCCTCAGTGTCATTGTTTCTGGCACACTACAGACAACTCTGTTAACTAGGATCATAAGGAGGCAACTGAAACCACAGGCTAATCAGAGTTCTAGAGGTCACACTGTGATTTTTGGTGTAAGGACATTCACAAAAATGCAGACAAGCCTGAATCAGTTTATGTTCAACCAGTTAAACCTTGGTTATTGGTAAAAGCTAAGATCCAGCTGGATTTAGTTGTTCCAGTTCATGCAAACCATGTAGAATTCATATTGGCCAGCAGATTAATTCCATGCAATTGCATGGTTCCCAAGGGGTATTTGTGAGGTACAGAGACAGTCCCATATACAGTGACATTATTCTGTGATGTTGGTTTACACTATAAGACCCCAAAATTTGTGATGCTTGGGAACAAGTAAGTAGGTGATGGATCCAAGAGAAGAAGACTTCTATTATTCTCAATTCTTTCTTAATTTCAAATTGCCCAAATGGTTGAGCTGTCACTGGAAATATTTCAGCTAATCTGTCCTGGAAAGAGAAGCCTCTGATCCAGTGACAATCTCCAATGTCTGGCATCTCTTCACTGAACAGAGTAGATACTATCCCCTATTAATGCCAGGAGACTGGCAACTGGGTTCACTTTCACAGAGAAAATTTTTCTAAGCAAATGGAATGCCAAGGAAATTGCTATTGACATAAAACCAACCCAAACTCTGTGAGTCTGGCTTCTGTATCTCCAGATTCTCTATTCTTCCACTTAAAATATGAAGAAAACACTCCTACTTTGTCTCATCAAAGCATTAGAAAGCTTACCTTTATATTTATGTGGTAATTTTTTGGCAGAAAAAATATTGCAGCTGTATGTGGCTCTGAAGCCACCAGGAAACCTAAAAGCCCAACTTTTTTTTTCTTCTTATGCTGGTCTAATAAAGTCAGTGTAATCACCAGAATGCCAGATAAAAAGACAGATTTTACCCAGTCCCAATCTGGATTGATATACATTGCACACAAAGGACAACTACTAAGAAATTCAATCTGCATGGAATTTTAGAAAATGAGGACAATGAAGAGTTCTACTGAAACCTCTGAGCATACATAAATACTATCTTAACATCTCCTCTGCACAAAATACTCTCTAATTCATTGCACAAATAATTTAAGGGATCGTCTTGTCTCCTGATAGTATTATTACTATTGTTTCAAAGAATGATTATTTTGTATTTTTTTCTATTATTCCTTTAATCCTCATGTTTACAAGTTTTGCCAGTAGTACTAAATGTGCTTTCTAAAGCAAATGCTTCATTTGCAGAATTTCAAGCAAGAGAAAAAACTGAGACAATCCAAATTTCACCAACTAGGTTTGAAAGGTTTCTCCATTTATAATACTCTACTAGTTATAACAATATACACACAAGCAGAATCACAATTTTAGTACAAAAAATGTAAAGACTACTACTGCAATTCTCTACTGCAATTTAATAGATAAGTATGTCAGAATAAATTCTCCAACTAAACTACTTTCTTACATTTCCTTGGTTATTCCAGTATTTCTCCAGTTGAGAATATCCTCCTGAAAGGGGGATTTTTTTTTTTTGCATTTGGGATGACTCAGAGAAAAGTACAATCCAAAGAGACCTCAGAGTCATCAATCAGATTCCCTTAACCCAAATTAGCTGTACTTACGCCTTACTTGACTGACTAAGCTATTTCACCCAGATCATCTGTTCAACAAGTTCCTTATATGTACAGTTACACTTTATTTTTTAATATATTATAAAAATCGCATTGTAGTTTGATTTAATTCTGCTTTTTCTGACTTACTATGGGAATAAGGTGTACCTTAGTGCAAAAGGCTTTCTTGTCCCAAAGACAGCTATACAGATGTTCTATAGAGAGAGTACATATTATGACTTACTTGAACAAATTCTACTTTTGTTCTATTTTAATTCTAAAAAAAGAAAAAAAAAATCACTTTCTAAAGCTAAAGAAAGCTTTAGCTTTATAAAGCTAAAGTTTGGTCTACTGTATCTCTGCAATGAAGCACAGAGCCCAGGTTCTTCTTGTTAAAGATTTATTCTGCAAGAATAATTTCAAAACCATCAAAAGCAGAAGGTGAAACTTTCCATGAATCAAAAGCTTGATACGGTTGAGTGAGATAGACATCTATCTTTAGCAACAAATTCTGCTAATTCTTGATAGCCTCAATCAGCTTCCTTGAGAGAATCAGTAATGTGGATTCCTGCTTGGTGCCTTTCCTCTTATCATTCATTTGTAAGTCATAAACTAGAGCAAAGTACCTTGTTGAGCTTTTGAGGCATGAGAAAACCAATATTTCTTCCTTATTTTGTCTTAAAATGTAGCTGCCAAATTAGAAGTATTTTTATGCTCATCAAGACTAAATTATTTGCATATCTCTATACCTTTTTTTGACATCTCTAGTTTATGATCACTGATAGCATGTAAGAAAGGCAGAACTTCACTTCCAGTAATATATTTCAGTACATTAAACCTGACCGTCTTCAAAAAAATTTCTAGTAGCATGTCCAAACAGAACTCTTCTCATCACTTGGCTGCTAATCCTTGGCTTGGTCCAAAACATTGAAGAGTATTAAATTTGAAATAAGAAATCTTTCCTTTCTCAATAGAATAATCTTATCATTGTCCTACAGCTGCAGAGCATAATTTTGTCCCTTTTTTAGACATTCATTTCCTTTTACTGTATTTGATACACTGTTTTGGTTGCAGAATCTTGTCATGTGGCTGGATGTATTAGCCTGTGCCAAATGCTAAAAGTTTATCAGTGTTGGGCTAAGAAGTTCTCAAAGGGTACCATGGTAGCATACTGAGCAGACGACCACTTTTTGCTGACTCTCCCATAAAACTATGCTTACTGAAACAAAAGGGTAACTTTTACTAACCCACCACAGGATTTCATTTAGAGGATTCAGATCTTTAATTCTCTTTGACTCCTAATTTGGGATATAACCCCATTTTGTCCAACCCTTTTAGCTATATAACCCATTCCCTGGAATGAACTGCAGCAAATGTCAAAAGTTTCTAGTTGTGTGGCCTGGAATTTTAAAAAAAATAGACTATGGCTATCAACCACAAACTTTCTATAATCAAAGTTCCCTTTATTTTTTCTCACCTTGTCCATGAACAAAAAGTCAGTCTAAGAATAATATGCTGAATGAAACAACCAATTAATAAAACTGTAAAGAGATGTTACCACTGGTTACTGCTCAAAGCCATTGAGAGCATGTGGTTCTGTGCACACCTGCAGCAAAAAGAACAAGCTATTTGATTGCCTAAACACAGAAATTAAATATACAGGACAGAACAGATAATGATGCTTCCTGATACATTTCCCTCTCTCAAAAAAAAAGATGCTGCAAATGACAAGGATTCTGAAAAAAGAAATTGTATTTTATGCCAGGCCCAAAGAACGTATATTTGCAAAAAGGTGAAGAAGGGTTGACTTATTTTAACCATAAAGATGTTTTAAGTGACCTGGGAAAAGCATAGGAAGCCATATTATTCTTCATATAACAGGAATAAAACAATAAAGTAATGATGAAACATAAAAATCTTTCATCCAGCTATGCTGCAAAACTTCAACGAAATGTACTTAGACCTCCAGAGTTTATAAATATATATACATATATATATGCAATTAAAAGTGATGAAGAAAAATGGGTAAACCTCAATTCCCCTTTCTAATGGGAATTATTATTAACAATGAACTTTGTCAAACTGTTGTACAGAGGTACAGCGGTTTGACAAAGTCCATTATTAATAATAAGGAGTCACTTCATGTTTTGTCAGTTTGTTTAATGTACTTTTTTTAAAACTAAAATCTCAAATGCAAATGTCTCTACACAAAATTGATAACCAGGTTTGTTTATGGGAAAAAACTCATTGTGTGCAGATTTAAAAAAAAAAAAAAGACAATATATCTATGGAAGCAATTTTTTAAATTTGAATTTATCCATCCAGTGCCATCTATGCATCTGTCAAGTTAATTGAAAAAAGCCTAAATCGAGTTTTCCTCTCTTAAAAAAAAAATTGCATTCAACTATGTGTCCAATCGGTGTTAATGATGGCCACATCGTTGATCACAGAATTTTGCAAGAATATAATGAAAGTCAATAAATCAAGCAGAATCAGGGGAATACTTGGAAAGGCAAACCTAGCATCTCCAGCAAATACAAATGCTAAAATTAAAAAAATGCAGCTCATACCTTATTGAGCCATGACAGCAAAAAATTTATCAAACAAAGGAGAAGAATAACACTAGAGTAGAGATAGTTCCTGCTTCTTAAATTCTGAGTGAACAGTCTGGTAAGCCTATCTAAATTAACTAAAAAGAGCAACAGAAGGCAGGACTACTGAAGGGAAAACATAGGCTAAAACTAGGATTCCAAATTCACTAAAACACAGATGACTTTAAAATGCCTGGACAAATATCATATATACAGACTGCTAGTAAATCTTCCTGCAAGATTGCACACCAAGCTAGATCAGTCCAGATCTGGCTTAATACTGATCCTTCAGTACCTTGACAAAAAAAAAAAGTATCTCTGAATATGTCCTGAGGACAGCAGAATACATTCTTGACCTTCTTGTAAGGTAAAATATTACATCATTTGGAAAGATAAGCCCTACTACTACAGTACTCATTCTTGAATATACTACTACCTGTCTAGTTTAGGCTGTAACAAAGTTAGCTACTAGCACAAGCAAATATTTGCTACAAAGGGGTATTACAGATTCAGTAAAGCTGCTGCAGTGTGTTCATAACTAGATTTACAGATATTATGGTGGATAAAAAAGTGCCTCTAATGTGGGATGAAAATTACCCCAAATGGCAATTAAAACAAAGCAGACCTTGTCTGCAGAACACAATTAATCATTGTGGTATACATATTACATAGCTGTTATTCCAGTTGTTGCTCTAATTTTATTACACTGCATTCCCACAGATACCATGTGCAACACTGACCATAATAAAAATAGAAGAAACATTCTGCCTGAACATGGGAGATTATACGAAATATAAAAATATTTCCAATATTAATGAGGAAATAGAATGCAAATATTGTTGGCATTTTGTTTGCTTCTCACCCTTTAGCCATAAAACATTTAACTGGCAAACAACGACATCACCAGATTATGTAATAATCAGGTAAAGCAATGAATATTTACTGTAAGATGGAGCATGAGAATATAATTTATAGCTAAGTGTACTGAAATTTTATTGTTTTGGTTTGCTGGGTTTTCTGTTGTTGTTTGTTTGTTTGCTTGTTTGTTTTGGGATTTGTTTATTTTTCTTTAGATTTCTTTTTTTTTTTTTGTCTAATTTGGATGCTGTTAGAAAAGTTAAAATAGGAAGCCAAGAAGAGTGCAACGCTTCCTTTGACTCCATTCTTTCAAACACCAGGTATATTACCCTAAAAATGTCATGGCACTAATTTGTGCCACTTCTTCATTGCCCTTGTTAAACAGAGCAAAAAGAAATCAAGTAAGAATTATTAGTTACCCAGTTGTACAGGACTGAAGCAAAGATCTTTCCTTACTAGACAAATACCTCTATTATGGTTACCCCAAAAAACCCTACCAAAAACAACCAGATACTGCTTTTTGCTGCAGTACATCTTATGCACATCTATGCAACTGGAGGCTTTTGCCTGAAGGGACTACATCTCACCTCCCATCTTGGAACAACCTCTTGTCTGTTGTTCTAGCAAGTTTCCATATGTACATGTATTTTTAAAATACAGAAACAGATCATAAAGTTCTTACACTTTCACTTGTCTACATAGTAAATCTCAGTGGAGACTTTTCTGGCTATCACAGTAATAGCCACTACAGACCAAACAAATGATATGCAAATGAGAATGCTTTCCAATGTGTAAGAATTAAACATTTAAACTTGATAATACATAATCTATAGTATTCTTGGATTTGGATGTTGCTATTCTACCAAACTTCCAGTAGTGTAAAATAAATATTAAAAATTCACAGTGAGAGACAAGAATAAAGATAATTTTTAGCAAATTGCATTAAGTCCTGCTGTGTAAAGACTGCCTAACTACCAATCCATGATCAGTTTCTTTGTCTTATGAATATATATGATGCAGCATGGCGAAATGTAAAATAAATGGAGGAGACTAAGAAGCACCTTTCCTTGTGTTAGTGTTGATCTAAGACTAACACAATAATCACCATAATAATTGTCCTAAATGAACATATAGCTATAAGGTAGCAAAGAAGTTAGCAAAGAGCTTATGTAGAAGCCCATGAAATGAGAAATTGCCTTTAATTGCTCCTCTTGCATTTGGGAAAACTATAACAGAAATTTATGCATTTTAGTCCTTCCTGCATGAGCTGGGACTGGACTTTCTTATCCCAAGCAGGGTGAGAGATGGGGATGAGATATCTTGGCCACTCTTAGGTTAAATAAAATCAGTATAAAGTGGTTCTCTGTCAGACTTTTATTACTGCAGCAAAGTCAGTAACCTTTCTGTTTTATGTCAGGTCTCATATGAGCCAAAAAGAAAGGGAAAGGAGATGGAAGGTAAAGATAAGGCAGGATTTATGTAACTGATGTACCAATGCACAATGCAGTTTTAAGGCTGAATCCTGCTGTTTCCAATGTGATATCATTCCATCTGGAAGCATCAATTAAAAAAGAAAAAAAACTTCATGCTCTTCTTGTTTATAGTTTAACAATCTCTGATTGTTTAACAATCTCTGATTTCTTTGAGAAATCTTTGATTTCTTTGAGAAATCTTTGATTTTCTTTACAGCAATCTAGCAGTATGACAGATTTTTTAATATGATGATTCATTGTCACATTAAAGCGCTTTCCATGGGACAGAGTTGAGGCAAATGGCAAAAGTCCATGAAAGAGTAGACAAGAGGAAGCCTGCAGAAAAAAAAAGTGAAAAGACAATAACAAATTCCCCTGGGACTTCAAATCTATTAAGAGTTTGGGAACTGATTAGAAGAAAAGCAGCTGACAGTGCTTTGTGGCGTTTTTTTCGAGGACAAGAATATCAGCTCTGTCAGCCGCAAAATGGGCAGATTGTTCACCCTTCATCTCTGAGCCTGTGTGTCAGGGTGTGAATAAGGGCTGACATTTCTACCTGTTTCCATGTTCTTCCCTCTTCTCTTTTCTTTTTCACTTATATACACTACTACTGTGTTCTTTATAGGTGGTCTGAGATTGGAGAAGCAATGACATGTACCAACTCATCCACCCTGTCTGATCACTGCAAAAAATTGTCACACTGTGTGTGATCCAGCACAGCCCTATGGCAACAACTGGGCTGGAACAAATCCTAAATCAATGTCTACATCTTGGGAGGCAAAATTCATTCTTCTACCTAGAAAAATTGAAAAGAAAAACTACCCAGTTTCATATACCTGCAACCCTACATTGAGAGGAGATTTCCACTAGCAACAGCTACTTTCATGTACAAAAACCTTTTTTTTAAATTTTTATTATGCCTTTTACTGTCATTGTTTTAAGTTACTTCTACATATATTATTAAGAGAATGCTGATGAATACTTTTCAGTTGATGCCATACTAATTTCCTTATAAAATATGTGAATTGCACTACTAAATGAATAGTGTCAATATACAAACAATTCTTACCTCAGTGGTCAGAGGTACAAGGTCATGTAGTATGCATGTAATGCATAAGGTCATGTAGTCATGTAGTAAATACTAGAGAAATAATAAAAAAACCCTAATTGCCTTATAATTTTGTTCTAACAATTCATGTACTTGGTTCTTCCTAATAGGTATCATCTCTGTCTCTTACACAGACAATTAAAGACAAAAGTTCTTATTTCACTTTAAAATCTTCAACATCAAAACTAGAAATATGAGTAACTGAATGATACCAGGTTAGAATGTCCTTTCTCTGAAAATTGATAGTGAGAAAAGATACCATGAATTTCTTTGGTCTAATGCTTGTATTCATACATTATTTAAATGGCTGGCAGAAAAGGGCAACTTCTTTACAGTCCAGTCACAAAGCTAAAATTAGCTATTTACATTTAGTATACTGCTGCTAGAGAAAAAGAGTACTGAAGTGTCTCCAAAATGTGTGATGTTAATTTATACCAACCTGGTATGAGTAAAAAGGCCTTTAATCAGCAGCTCTGTGATGCTCAGTACTCATTCAGTCAGCACTTGATTTGATACCCAGGTTTGCAACAAGCATCTCAGGACTCATTAAAAGCAGCAGGTAGATTTGAATATTCTCTCTCCACAGAACTAACAACATGTCAGTGTTGGCAAGTAAAGGCAGGGCTGTTTGTGCATTTTAGATATTTAAATTTCTTCTGATTCCTTCTCAGCATACAGCATTATAAAACATTCAGGTCTTAGGTAGCTCCAAACTTGCAGTTTCCTTTCCAAATGAAAAATTAACCTCTAGCAGGTTATGGTAAATATCATGTTCAATTTCCATATGGACAAGCCAGGTAGCAGAACAATTAGCACACAGGTTTGGGAACCCTGCTGCCTTTTAGCTGTTGCCTGGATGCAATGTTTCTCTCCTTCTGTCCCTTCTGTACACTGTTTCCTCTTCCTTCTTCATCTTTCTCCCTCTTTCTCTCCTTCATTCATCCATGCACACACAGAGTCAACTGCTATTTATACAGCCAGAAAAATCTTAGCATAACGGCACTCAATAATAGGAGGAACATGTCAAAGCAGAGTCCTTGCCCTGCAATCTGATGATATTGTATCACACTATAGTACAGACTCATGGCAAGGAAGTACGGAACAGCAAGTGGTCCTTGCAGACAAAATTAATTTATATTGAGAATAAAGCTACCCCATAAAAATACTAATAATCAATTAATACACAGCAAGATAAGTAGACACCTTTGCCATAATATGTTAAAAGTTAGAAAAAAATCTGTCTTTCTTCTATGTATATCTTCTATGTGATCACCTTATACTGATTCTTTTTAATTTTGTTATTCTAACAGATGATCTTCCTGACTAATGATTAAATTTGCACTGCTTTTTACAGTACGTTGCCACCAGTTCTGCTCTAGAAATCAGCCAAAAGAGATAGTAGAAACATTGTATGTAATTTACTGGACAGAAAGAAAAGCAGAAGAAAACCATCCAAGTGAAATTTTCCTGCTATTAAACATTGGTTTAATTGTTCACTGACTCTCACAGGTACTTCCTAGACCCTTGTCATGCCACATGGATCAGCTCTGGATACTTCCCCCACTCTCAGGTAAGTCAAATGGACTCACAAGCATCAAATAAAATGATTTTCTTTCTTGTCAGGTTAACATCCTGACAGTTTAGCAAGATGAATCAGTACACTGAGTAGTCAAAAAAGCACTGAAATCACTGCATGGGAAAAAAACAGCAAGGAGCTTGGTGTCAGAAAGTAGTTGGTAGAGTACATGAAAGAGAAGGGGGCAGCCTTTGACAGTTATGATTTGTTAGATCACATCAATCTTCCATCTTGTGAAGCCTCACCACTAATTAATACAAGAAAAATTGCATGAAATAGAGAGGCATATCCTTTAATTTTTCCAGAGGTCACCTTACAATTTCAGGTTATGTGTCACCCTCACTGAGAAAAGATTACATTCCTGGAAGATGAATGCGTCCAACTATATTTAGCTCTTCAAAGAGAATTAAAAGTTGTTTCTAGAAGTTAGAGCAAAAGGTATTCCTAAGTTAATGTGACAATAAAATCTGACACATTTAAATAGAAAAGCACAAGCAGAAATCATGGTTTGAAAAAATGTTACCAGCCCTCTTTTTCTTTTTTTTATTTCCCTGCCTGCCTTGTTCCCAGGTTCATCTGCATACTCCTGCCTGTTTGACTGCAGTGATGGAAATGCTGTGGGTAGGAGGACAGGAAACTATCTCCCCTACAGATCTCAGTTCTGAGCAGTGCCAGCAAATGAAGATACTGAGAAAATCCTGCTCCAAATGAAAGTCGAACAGTTTCTTCAACTGCTTCTTTGTGGGGTTGGTAAAACAAAAGCTTTTTTCCCCCCTTTCTTTCTATTTCCTATATGTCTGCCGTGGTGATACAACTACTTTTTTTAATTATGGGCAGTCCCAACATACATGAATCTAAATACCAAACAAGTCTAAATTTGTGACACATTTTAAGGCCAGATAAATCTTAGCCAGCAAAATATTAAGCAGAACAGCACAGATGATGAAACCATAAAACCATGTTCATACTTGGAAAATTGAATATGTTATTCCTGACACGATGTGTGTTTTATGTAGAAATTGCTGAAACTTCACAATCCAAGCTTTCTAATAAGAAGAATTTGAATAGCTATTGCCATTTTATAGAATCAGTGAATATTCTGAGTTGCAATGGACCTACAAGGTTTATAGATTTCCTGTCATTGCACAGGGTGTCCTCAAGAGCCACACCATGTGGACAAGAGTATTGTTCAAACCTTCTTGCATTCTGTCAGAATGGTGGTTCTGTGGCTACTTCCCTGTGGAGCCTGTTCCATTGCCCAGATATGCTCTGGGAGAAGAAAAGAGAAAGGACCATTTTCTGCCCCATTATTTCTCCTAATACAGTATAGACTGCAATGAGGTCCCCCCTCAGTTTCCTCTTCTCCAGGCTGAACAGACTAAGTAACCTCAGCTTCTCCTCATACAGCTTCACCTCAAGGCCCTTCACCACCTTTTTTTGCCCTCCTTTGGACTTTCAAATAGCTCTACAGCTTTCTTATTTTGTAGTGGCCAAAACTGTACGCAATATTCAAGATGAGACCACACCTTATGCAGAGCAGAGCAGGACAATCACTTTCTGTGACTGGTCTCCTTCCCCTAGCTGTATATTCATCCAGGGTTCCCCCATCCCCCTGCACAATCTGGCACTTTCCCTGGTTATATTTATTCAGATTTTACAATTTCTACCTGTTTACAAGGTCTGAAAAAACCTTGGTTTAAAGGAACACCTATTAATATTTTGGAGATAAACATGGACAAAATTTCTGATCTAAAATCAGTCTGAATTCTTGAAACTCACAGGTTGTATTGCATAGTAGCAAAACTTGATGCCCTTGCTTAGTGGCAGCTTCCTTCATTCATTTTTTTCTGTCACTTTATTATTATCCTCTTTTTCAAAATTCTCTGCAGCTAGTAGGAAGCCAAGAGAGATGTTTATAGCATTCAGAAATAGCTCTCTGATACAGAGCACCTTTTTTCATTTGCTTGTGGACAGGCTTAATTTTCATGAACAGTTTAATGAGAAGGTTTCAGAAGGATCAGTGTGTCATTGCCAACCAAAATGAGGAAGTCCACGTACTTTAACTTTTTCACTTTGGAGTATTTTTTTTCAGACAAAATTGATACTTCTCACCATAACAGACCTAAACTAACCTGTTCTATTTTTACATGGTGACGGGTGGCAGATTCCTATCTTTCATCTTCCTAGATGAAAGAAACATTTTACTGGGTTAGTGTTTAAAATTCACTTGCTATGCTATTAGTTGAATGTTAAGAGTTTACATCAGTAATAGAATGGGTGGGAAAGGATATTAGCTCCCCCCACTCTCAGCCCTCCTTCCCCCATTGTAGTAGCCTGGAAATCAGCTAGATCCAAAAAGGGATTGTTAGAAACAATAGTTCTCATCAGCAGCTAGCTTGGATGAGGCCTCCACTGTCATAATGCTGGAGTCAGTCTTGAGCCCAGCAATTGAGTAGTATGTTTTAACCATTTTGTTCTTAATTATATCTGCTAGAGACTTTCTTCTCTTCTCAGAGAAAGTTAAAAAGAAATTTAATTTCATAGAGCTTCTGGAAATGTTACTTCTTTCTTTTGTAGGCATTCTTTTCACAGTGCAAGGCCTTAGATGCTTGTGTTCTTCCCTTTTTAGCATGTATGATTGGGTGTTGCGCACAGTAGAAAAGTTTCTGGGTCTGTGGGAACACTTGCGGCTTGGCCGTAGGCAGGAACACTTGGGCTATATGGTACCTGAAACAAAAATGTATCTGGTGGGTGTACTGGCCGAATACCATCCATTTAGGAGATAATGTTTGGGTTTTTGATGGCGAAGCATAGTGTATGATGTGGATTATCCTACATTTCATGGACTGTCAGAAGGGGCAGAGAGTGTGATGCATTACTATACATACCTTTCCATTTGCTTTCTTATTAGGGGCAGATAACTCAGAAAATAACTACCCCTTTATATTCTTTGTAACCTACATTTACCAATGGTAATGGTGACTAAAATTCATGGCCTTCTTCCTTCTACATGCTGCGGCACCTTTTGTTCTTCAAATCCCTTATATTTTGGACTTTCCACCACTTTCACTTGCCATCACTCCTTTTCATGTCACGGTGTCTTCATATGTCCCCAAAATGCAGTGCTGTAACAGATATTTGTAAGCTAACCTACCTCAGGAACCCTCTGGTTAATCTCCAAGATTTAACATCCTTCTGAAGGAATCACATGAGCTATTTCTCCATGTTGTTACTACACAGTACCACAGAGTTGCTAGAGGCCACCATGATGTCCTGATTTTCTTGAGAATTCGTAAGTGTGCTCCTTAGGCAGAAAATTAGGAAGGACTAATTTGGACTGGTTGAGTATGCAATTGCTTAATGGACTACTAACTAAGAAGCACATTTTAAAGTATTTGTGGCAATTCCTGTCATTCGCGTGAACTGGAGCTGCTCATCTACAGGATCTGAATACAGATCTATGACTGCAGTCATGCATCATTGCCTTCAAGGTGCAAAGCAAATTGGTACACTAAATTTTCTAGCATGTGACACAGTTAAATAATAAATTCCATTTTAAGACTGGTTTATTTGAATATGCTATATTTGGTACATCTTTAATCTTGAGCTGAGACAGCGATTACTTCACAGTATCAGATTAAAATCTAATAATTACTTACCTTTTGCAAAATAATTTTATTGTCTTTGTATACCAAAATTCTCCTAGAATTTTACCAGTACTTTTCTTTTCTAAATATACTCAGAGTAATACAGTTTCTGGGGATTTTTTTGTAAAGTGCAGCTTTCTATCTTTATACAACATATTAGAGGTGAATTAATTTAAAAATCCCTCACTAATTAACAAGGCACACAATGCTTTTAACCCTTTAAATACACAATAATTTGGTTTAATTTGTAGTAATTGTATTATCAGCATTTTCCCCCAATGGTAGGTATTACAAAGAATGAGTTAATCACATTTTTAACCAATCATCGTATTTCTTTATTCCATTTAATTGATTGCTGCTTTCTAGATTCAGTAACACAGTCTGTCTAGGCTATCTACTGTCCACATCCTTGTACCTCATGCAATATTTTTAAATAAATTATGCCCAATTCACAAATCCACAGTGCTGTAAACAAAACAATTAACATTTATTATTTCTTAATGTAGTATGGCCTGTTAGTCAGCCCTAAGACCATGGAAAAAATACAGAGCTAATATATGTGTCTAACAGAACAGCTTCCTCCCACCTCTCATGCCCCTGCTCACTATTTTGGTTCATATTTAGTAAAGCACATGATTCATTTAAAGCCTATGAGTTGTTTGAATTTAAATCACATGCCTAAAAATATTGGGCATTTGCTCATGAGTCCTATGAATACAGAATCTAGGACTTGCATGGAAGAAAGTTAACTTTTTCTGTAAAAAAACTCAGAAAACAAACAAAAAATCCCCACAACCCCAATACTAATTAAACAGTCCAAAGGTAAGAAAAGTATCCAGTCAATTTGAAATCATGGATGAAAACAGATTATGATGGAGATTTAACAACCGCTTAATGATGGAGTATATTTGTAGTCATCCATTTTTCAGTCATTCCAAATGAATGTGCTCTGGGACTGGATTTAGCACATCCATTTGCCAAGAATATCCAAGTCACAAGAGCATTCATCAAAATGAATGGGAAGCTGGAATGAACAGTATTTGCTCACTGTTCCTCCAAAGCTGAATGTATCTTCAGAACACTGACTCCCTCTGCCTATCGCAACTCATTGCCTGTGCCCTGAATTTAGTACTATGTTAAGTATGAAGTGCTCATCCTCTCAAATGTGAATAAATATTTATTTTCAAATCACTAACCAAAAGAAAAGTTCTGCCTAGATAAATGAAGAAAGTTTTATTGAATAGAGAATGGCCACTTCATGGCTCTTCCCAATACCTCCCATAGTCAAGAGAAATTTATATGAACACCTCTGAAAATGAGACCTGTGTGAATATTTTTTCCTGAGAGAAAATGTATGCAAGTTTATTTTGCTGCTTTGGAATTTGTTGGTTTTTCTGTTGTTTTGTTTTGTTTTGTTTTCTTGTTTTGTTTTGTTCTGTTTTGCTAAAATACCACTTTCCCAACAAACTCTTGCTTTTTATCAATAACTGACCAACTAACTTTAATTTTTTTGAACTGCATGAATCATCAAGACAAAATCACAAAATATTTCTCCATATCTCCGTCCTCATAAGATAAAAGGGTTTTTTTTAAAAGACATTTCTATAATTAGTGTTATTCTTTAAAATGAGCAGTGACTAGAAATCACAGTATCTATCTGACCAATGAGCTATTTCCAGCTGCTTTAGCCTAGTCATATGTACTATTTCATATAGTAATATTCCAGGATTACTGGAATAATATTTCAGGATACATTTAAAGCTTACATTTTGCTCTTCCTAGGACCCCTTTCTGTGAGTCTATTCACACTAAGTTTTCACGAACTAACAATAGCAGAGCACACCTCACACTACACCTGCACCTCACACTACACCTGGACAAAAATCAAAGTGCTGCTTAGGACTCACACAGCAGCACTCATTGCCCTCCACGTGGGTAAAGCTTAGCGATCACCTATAATTCTGCACTGCAGTGGATTACAGCTCAGCAGCAAGCAGACGATGGGCAGTAACAGGGACAAGATCAACAACGTGTACTCACAGATGCTTCTTAGAAAGTCCATTTGACTTCATTTCTTTCATTCATTAGATTCTTTAAATCAATGCCATCCATCATAACATTTCCTTTCTTTTTCTGTGCCTCATTTCACTGAAAAGCATGTCTAAGTTTCTGGAAGATTCCCAGCAATTTTTCAAATAAGAAACATTGATATGATATGATATGATATGATATATGATATAAAAAAAAATGCAATCCCCTTGCATGCATCCACTGTCTCTTTAGGAGAAGTTCTTTGCTGTTAGGGTGGTTAGGCACTGGAATAGGTTTTCCGGGGAAGTTGTGGATGCCCCATCCTGAAGGCTCAAGGCCAGTCTGGGTGGAGCTCTGAGCAACATGGTCTAGAGAAAGGTGTCCCTGTCAAGGGGCCTGGAACTAAATGATCTTTAAAATATCTTCCAACCCAATCCATAATCCTACTATTTAAATTATGATAATAAGTAAACCCATGGAACCCCATATTTTAATATATGAAGAATGGTAGTACTGTTCGCATTTACTTGGCTGACAGAAGGAAAAAAAATACATGGGAACTGCTGGCTTACCAATGATAGCCAATGAGGTGTTGAAGTAAATTCTGGTTTTCTCAGATTTGTAAAGCTATTAACCATTCACAGTTCTCATTAATTCATTATATGCATAGGTACCATTCTCCAATAGTTCATATTTTGATGTATTTAGCCAGAATAAGGAAATCACAAATTATCAAACACAACACAGGTAACAGAGTGCAAAAACAATTTAAAAATCAAAATGACCTCAGTAAGAGCAATTTTGAAATACTTTAATCTGGATTTATGAAAATATTTTTCCTTTAAAATTAGTCTCCATTAATTCATAATGGCTTAGAGTTAGTCATTCTTCTAAAAAAAGTTTTAAAAGCAACATCCCTAACACTCACCACAAAGATCAAAGTTAAAGTACTGTCCAAAGTTTAAAGATCACTCTTATGTTTTTATTATTAAGTCAGTAGAAAATAGCAGTGATTCATTCTCAATATAAGGCCTTCTACCAATTTGAGGAGCAGGACCATCAGTAGCTGACCCATGGCTAAGAAAAGCTGTCCATAAAAGCAGGCACAGACAGCAGTTTGAGAACCCATATAAGATAAAGCAGCATCAAGGGTGGCTACAGGAAATGCTGGGCCCAGGTACAAAAGCAAAGGCAGACCTAGTGCTGCACTTTGATACTTGTTGCTTCTCTTGATGTCACCTGCAGTACTAAAAATTGGAGCTTAATTTAGCAAATTGGAGTTTAGTTGGGAATTACAGGGGTCTAGGTGTAACTGAAATCACTCCAAATTTCTTTCAGAGAAGAGAAAGATTTTCTGTACTTTAAGCTGGTTACTTCTCATTAGTCAGAAGTGAAAACAGTTGAATTGCTCTGCTAATGTAGGTTACTAATTAAATTAATTACTTAAATACTAAAATAAATGAATACGCTAAAAGCAAACCATGCTTTTTATTTGAGTTTATAATTTACAGTAACACTTCACAAAATTACTCTCAAGATAAAATAAAAACATTCTTTTTCTTTCTGTTGATAATAATTGAGCAGATCTACTCTATATCTAACTAAAATATGCATCTATATAGAAAGTCTGACTTACTACATGAATGAAAAGTATTCGTAATTAACGTGAAATATTGGTTTATTTTAGTAGCTGAAGAAAAGTTTAAAGTAAGCTGGAATCACATTAGTGCAGTACCTTATTACCATTACCTAATTTAGCATTCAGTAATTTTATATTTGCTTAAAAGAAAATAAGCAATTTTATTCAAATCATTAACAAACTGCATGGCTCTCTAGTAAATTTACATTAAATATACATTAAAATCAGTAACAGTTTTAATGAATACCTTAGACATCTAAAAGTCTTTGTCGACTTACTTTCTAAACAATTTGCCAATTTTTTTTTTGTGAGTCGAAATTGCTACCCTATTTGATAAAGATTCCTTGATATAAATCAGGCAAAAAATGCAAATATAAATAGCAAAATAGGTAAAACTTTGATGCAGTGCAAACTAGACTTTCAACCAGACTTTAAATACAATAAGATGATTAGTCTGTGGGGTAAAAAACCCCAAAAAACTGTCCAAAACAAGACAAAATATATTTGTGGGCACCATGACAAATCTAATATATTCAAAATTTCTGTAGTGGAATCATTTTAATTTTTATGAAATCCTAAAATTTAGACATATTAATTATATTATTTAAAAAGAGAAAGTAAAGATATGCAATTGTAACATGCAAAGCTATTACCTTGAGGTCTGTAACACGACTACCTCCTGCCATCAAGAAATTTAGATTATTGAAGTTATCAAGAATCATGTACTTCTCTCTCATCCCCCAGAAGATCTGAATAGCCATAAGCTATGTTCTTGCACTGCCTTAATTATGGTCACTGCTTGAAATTCATCTAACTCTTAATGCTTCTTTTTTGGCTAATTTTTTTTCATCTTCTGTGGTGTCATACTACTACTATCATCAAATAAATAAATGAATAAAATAATTGTATATCTTCATCAAACACACCTTACCCTGTACTTTTTAATATTCCATTGGCTAAATTTTCAAGATGTATTTTTTTTTTTTCAGCTATTACTATTCCATACTGGAATCTTTGCTTTTGCCTTCAAATCTAAATGATCTTATATTACCACAGCCAAAGTAATCAGCTACATCATATAATTTTCCAGCAGAAAATCTCCCCTTGCAGTCAAATACACTTGGAAACTACTGATGATCAAGTGTTTAACAAGATTTCACAGGTATCTCATTAGGAGAAGAAAATCCAGTGTGTTAACTAACATGCGCTACTAATGAAGCTATATTGTACAGTCTCTACATCTTTTTTTTTTTTTTTTAGGCTTAATGACATTTCAAGAGATCTCTGGGATTCAAGATACACGTGAAATTAAAAAACATATATCTCATGATCATGATTAATCATTGCTGCTGATGACTTTTCAGCTAAAATCACAAGCCCAACAAAATTTAAGTCTCAAGAAGCAGTTACCATTTATGGAAGATCCTCCAGGTGTACTTGGGATGGAATGCACACATGATATACGGCTCTGATATTTTCAGAATTTTAGAAAGTTAGCATTAATTGACAAGAATCCCCAGTAAGAAGTACAGTAAATGAAGTAATTCCCCTCTTGGTTTGCCCTCTTACTGAAACCTCCTCCTTGCTTCTAGTCACAAATTTTTTTATGTCTAAGTCCATGGGAAAGTGACATGGTCTTGGTTCACAGAAGAAGCAAGATTAGAATTGGATTCCAGGAATGTGTTTGCATAACAAAGTACTGAAGCTAGGTAAGAAACTATATAAATATAAAATAATAGACAGCAGAGCTATGAATATATGAAAAATATTTAAAAAAGCAAAAATCTTTTGGCATCACTACCACCGGTAGTGAAATGACTCAACTATTTCTCTCCGGGAAGTAATTTCCTTTTAATAACCATTAATTACTAAACAATTATTTTGATTTCACCATGATTCTTGGTATAATCTCACCATCATTACTGGTAATTACAAACCTTAACATTATTTGGCAGTAGAGTTCGGATTATATTGCCCTTTACACTAATCTTTTTTATTCTGGAAAACAAATACATCTTCTCCAAAAGTAAATGGGTTCAGAATATTTCTACCCTTAGTCTTAGAATGTCTAACAGCCATTTGCCAGACTTCTGTGCTTGACACTTATTTTCTTATTTTCAAATAAGAAAATTAAGGTGATTTAGTACCTAGATTCATGTCAAGGAATACGAAATTGGAGACAATAAACCTTGTATACAATCCCATGCTAAAAAAAAAAAAAAAAAAAAAGTAGCTGTTTTTCTGCACCTCTGTCTCTTGCAAATCATTGAAAATAAATAATTTGTTCAACACACAAAATTTATAGAGTACACTTTTGGTATCTTTCTCCTAAGCCATTTTTTGTGAAAGGCTAGACTCTAAGTTTAGAGGCTAAATTTAAGTACAGTATAATCATGGTGAAAAACAATTAATTTGACAAAAAAATTATGAACTATACTATTAAAAGTTCAGACAAGCCTAATGTACTGAGTTAAGCTTTGTCACCTCCATTTTTTAAGGTAACAATTTAACAGAATATTTGGGGATTTGGAAATGGGAGGGTAATGAAGGGAAGGAAGATTTAAGTCCTTAATTACCTCTTTGAATGAGCATCTCATGAACTTCAATAGCCTTCACCTTCCCTGGGGTTAAAAGTGGTTTATTGTAAGCAGTACTTTTATATTACATTCTGTCATATGGCTTCAGAAATTAGTTATGATATGAACTGTCTTCATGTGTAGTAGTCAAGCATTTCCCCCTACTTTGTACAGTGGCACCTCTGCAAGAAAAAAGAATTAATTACAGCCAATAGTAATTTAAAGGGAATAATTAAAAGTGGTGTCAGAGAGTGAAAGGAAGATGATGCCATTTTCTAGTTAACTGGAGCATTTAAAGACTCACTATCCTATTCTTTGAGTTTAATTAATATATTAAAATTGGTTGTGAAGCTAATATATTCAAGTTGTGAAAAATTATTAAGAATTAGTGGCTTTTATGATTAAACATATTCTGATTTCTTCACTTACGGAAAATAACTTAAATTTGTGATCAGGACAAAAGAAAGTAAAATTTAGAGTTTATTGCAAATTTCAGCATCATCATGTCTTAATTGTGCTCAGAATTTATTTGTAGTAGAAAACAAAATTGAAAATTACAGGAAAAAATCTACATCCCTTATGTAGGGGATTATCAATAGTAATAATGTGGATAACAAGTGCGCCACCGGCTAGACAAGTATTTTACTCTGCAAATCCTTCTGTTTTGAAGCTGGATTTTACTTGAACTGAACCCAGCACTGTATGTATGTGTGACAACATGCTGATTTGTCAGTAATACCATTGTGGTCTCAGAAGCTCTGTTCTCTAAAACACGCTATTTTGCTAACTAAGTATAGCTTTGAATCCCATCTCTATGATACTTATAAGAGGGACATCCAAGAAGGTGTCTTCCAGAGGCAGAAAATTTTTGATGCATTTGAATAATTTAATGCAGAGGCAACCATTTTGAATACTCATTTTAGAAAAAGAGATAAATATTCCACCCAAACTAGAGTCTGTTATGAAGTCAAAACCATAGCCTCCAAAAAACACAGTCTAAATGAGCCTTTTGTCTTTCAATGACACAATTTCAGAACCATAGATCAAATGAAAACATCTGATTAAATAATATTTAAAAAGAAATTCTGATTAAAAATATTTGAACTAGTGTGGACACACATTTCTGTATCAATTTCCTAGTTGATATCTGACACATATTGTTTTCTTTTCATTAAGTAATGTAGTATAATGTGTCAAAATATTGATAATTCTACTACAATAATAATTAAGCATTTTGAATGTCTCTTTGGGTATGAACGTTTCAGTGGAATTTTTGACAACCGCCATATATTCCATACCAAATGCTGATTTTTCAGACCTTGAAAAATCTTGCAAACACAATACCACTTTATTTTAGAAGAAAAAGGGGTTTATCTGCACCAAAAAAAAGAGTGCACATGAGTTGTCTTTAGATGTCTGTATCCTGATGTGCTAGTTCTGCACCTGAGAAGTAGGTGTCTGGAAAAACATACAGAGACATTTTGTATTATGATTTGCACTGAAATCCAGTTCAGTGCTGTAGCTGCTCAGGGTCTGTATGACTGAACTCTTCACTGGGTAAAAAAATGGCTCATTGGCCCAGACCAGAGAGTGGTGGTAGATGCAGTCAAATCCAGCTGGAAAATAGTCAAAAATGCTGGTCTCCAGGGCTCAGTACTGGGGTCAGTTCTGTTTAATATCTTTACCAAGGACCTGGATGAATGTACCCTCACACAGTTTACAGATGAGCCCATGTTGTATGGGAGCACTGATCTGTTTGAGAGTTCAAAGTCCCTATCTCATGCAATGTAAAGTATGCCATTTTTGGGAAAACATTACTTTTCCATTTAGGAAGAATTTTGCCGCTAAACCAATATCTAAATTCTGGTTTCCTTTGCTTTACTGATTTTATGCCACTGACAATGTTTTAGATCACACTCTTTAGATTTACTTTCATAATTTTAAATTAGAGTTTGAGATTGATAAGTCAGTTTAAATATGATGGCAGAATATTAACACTGACAACTAAAAAAATTGATGATTGGTTACTGTATTATACAGCTCAGCAGCACAACAAGCACTTCCACCTAAGTCAGTGTCTACACTACCAGTATTCATATAAAAATTTTGTCTCCCTAAATGCTACAATTTCCTGTTCAGACACATCCACTTGGATGAATTATAAACTAAAGGTTATTTCTACAGCATTTGTCATGAGATAAGTCTTTCATTTTATAAACTAGCAAGAGCATGGAAGTAAACTATGCTGTCCAAAGCTCAGAAGTCTTTTTAAAATGAAAGTTTTAAAATTCATGGACACATGAAAGGTTTCTGAGGAAGTTTTAGGAATCATAAAAAAAGAGAATTATCTTCTATCAACCATATACTGAAATTCAGTGTAACTTGTTCACCTGGCCAATAGATTTATTTTCTGCAGAAGGCAAAAGTATGTATCATCATCTTCTTCTTCTTCTCAGATTAATAAATAAGGGTGACATTAATGTCACTGCATTATAGGCCTTCTGCACTTAGGAAATGGCACCATGAAGCATTTTGTATGTAAAAATTCTACATTATTTTCAAAAAGATATACTCAAATGTCAGACCCTTAGTAAAAATCATAGCAGTTTTGCATGTATTTTTTTGAATTCTGGGTTTTTCTAGGGCATGTGACTTGAGAGAAAGGATTGTATGTTGTGTTTTCTTTCCATGGCTCCCCACAGTAGTGTTTTATGAAAGAGCTCACTAAAATAACTTATTGAGTCATAGACCTGGTTACTGAGTCCAAATATAAATCTGCATTGCTTTTCAAGTCTTATAAAATGTCTCAAACTTTAATTTTACTTGTATTTTTATTCTAGTACAATTGTCTGTGGTACTTCATAAAGCATAAATTGTCTTGCATGAGATTTAAGAAAAACTAATACAAACATGACACACACAGTCTCTGCTCCAAAAAAGAAAAAATCATTTAGGTAACCCAGAATTACTCCTAATACTTTATTAAAGAAACAAAAATTAAAAAGCACCAACCAATGTATTTTATAAGGAATTAACTTTATGGCAAACTTTTGCCCCTCTTTTTGAAATTTCTGAACAGTCAGCCAAATTCTGAGCACTTAGGATCTAGGAATAAATTTTAGGAATTATCTGTCACAGGTTGTCCTCAGCATCTAGACATAGTTCTTATGTCTGTAGCATTTCCAAGAAATCTTTCTGTACTTACAGTCACATCCAAGGGTTCAGTTATTAAAAATTTAAAATATGTTAAGCAAACTGCAAATTTTAGATGAGATTACTAAAGCAGCATATATAGAGAGAAGAACCTTAATACACAATGCTTTTCATTTCTGAAAACCAGCTCTCTTTAAAACTAATCCTCAAATGTTTCATATGCTACATAAATGATATAATATGCCACAATAGTCTTTGTTGTAATTTATGGTTAAGTCTACTCTTCACATTCCCCAACTCATGTATGTGGAATCATGCTATCCTTCACTATAACTGATTGCCAGAGCCTTAGATTTGTATCACTGTGGAACAGGGGTCTAGAAAGAGTCAGCCAACATTCCTAAAATGAGATAATGCCTTTTGCATTGACCATAAAAAATGGTTATTGGTGGAATATAAAGATACATTCAAACTTTATAGTGAATACCTTGGGAAAAAAAAACAAACCACAACAGTTTACATGTGTATGGTAAAGTGTGCCTGCTTTTAATCCATTGAAGGCAGGTTGTGACCTCTTTGAAAGGCCATAAGTCATGCTTGGTGCTTTCTCTATAGTTCTCCATCTTCCTCTTGGGATTTATTCCAAGATCTTCTCCAGGGGGTCTTAATTTGCAAATCAGGTCTGCTAGTCTTAGAAATACATGAAAATGCCAATTAAACCACTGAACTTCATGGAGTGAATACTCCCAGTATTTTTGTGATCACAGATTTCATACCTTTGGTCATCTGAGATTCTAAGTAAATGGAATGATCCAGCACACTAATGCAATTTGGAAAGCAGAGACATAGCTGACAAAGTATTTATACTTTTAATTTCTATCCTTAGAGTAGAATCAGTTTATCCATGGAATGACAAAACAGAAGATTAAGAGATTATAGCAATTCTTCATGGCTTCACATTATGGTCTTTTCTAAGCCTACATTAGCACTGGCAGACATTTCTATAACTATAGAGCATTGGAAAAGGTAATGAAGATAATATGCTTTATGTTTAATTCTCAGTACTGCTGATCCTGCTAGAAACACAAATGTGATTGACAGTGACATCTTTGAAACTTCCACTCAATTATAGACAGATAGACTTTTAGATATAGCACTGGACACCAGGAAAAATAAACAATACAGGAACTATTGGCCCTGTGGTCCTGGCACAAAGCTGTGCTGAGCCAAACTCAGTTAAAGGAAAAGTCATAAATATTTATAGTGGAATATACAGGAAAAAGGGATGCAATAAACACCATTGCTGTTTTCTGTTTCAGATTCATATTTCTATTCCTGTCACCCTAATTTCACAGTGATTTTCTGACACAGCTCCTTTCTTTGCTAGTAGGCAGTTTTCTTCAAAGAATATTGACTGGCAGCAGCTAAACAAGTTCAATCATGATCAAAAGAAGATACTTTGAAATAATAATGAACATCATCATAACCACTCCCATTAGCTCTTTCTTTTTCTGTTTTTCCTTCCTTTATGAATAAAAATAACTAAAAGCTCGTAGTGTGAATAAAAAGAAAAAAAAAAAAAAAGGGAATGCACTGCATTCTATAAGAACATCAAATTCAGTCATTAAGCCATCACTGCTCAAGTCCACCACTAAGCTATATCCCCAAATGACACATCTAACAGGGATAGTGATTCAACCCTGGGTAGCCTGTTCCAGTGCTTGACAACACTTTTCTGTGAAGATATTTTTCCTAATATCCCATATAAACTTCCTCTGAAGCAGCTAAAGCTATTTCTATTCAGCCTGTCACTAGTTACCCAGAAGACACTGACATCCACCTCACTGCAACCTCCTTTCAGGTAGTTGTAGAGAGGAATAAGGTCTTCCCTGAGCCTCCTTTTCACCAGCCTAAACACTCCCAGCTCCCTCAATCACTCTTCAGAAGACTTGGTTCCAGACCTTTCTACGACTTTATCGCCTTTCTCTGGACATGACACAGCACTTTAATGTTTTTATTTTAGTGAGAGAATCAAAACTGAACACAGGTTTCAAGATGAGGCCTCGGCAGTGCCAAGCACAGGGAGATGACCACGGCCCTTGTCCTGCTGGCCACACTAATGCTCACAGATTTGCTTTCAGGAAACTTTATTTATTTTAAAGAACAGGCTAAACCAGTGGAAATATGGTTGGACTTCTGGACTTGAGAAAATGGCAGTGTTTTATGTTTACTAGAAACCAAGGTAAATGGGAATCCAGAGACGTCCTAGCTGATCAGAATTTGGCAAATATTGTCCGGATTTTCAAAAATGGAAAGAAGGAGGACAGAAACAGGAGGCCTGTCAGTCTCGCATGTCACATGATGAGTGACCTTGCCCTGTGCTTTTCGGGATCTTCATAAATTACTCGGATGAAGGACTGAAAGGGATAATAAGTACATTTACAGGTGATTCAAAATTGGGAGATCTTCCTGATTCTCTCCAAGGCAGGCCCTGTAGAGAGACCTGAACAAACCAGAGGGCTGGGCAATCACCAACCACATGAAGTCTAACAAGTGCAAGTGGAATGAGGCAGACTGTTACAGTACAGACAGACTGGGGAATGAGAGGCTGGAAACCAGCTATGCAGAAAGGGGCCTGGGTTGATTACAAGTTGAACATGAACCAGAGGTGCCGTGGCAGCCAGGAGGGTCACCCATGTCCTGGGGTGCATCAGGCACAGCATCACAGCCAGGCAAGGGAGGGGATTGTCCTGCTCTGCTCTGCTCTGGGGCGGCCTCACCTCAAGTGAGTCCTGTGTGTAGCTCTGGGTGCCACAGCATAAGACAGATATGAAATTATTCTAGAAAGTGCAACAAAGATGGTAAAGGACCTCGAGGAGAAACCTTGTGAGGAATGGCTGAGACCACTCGGTCTGTTCAGCTTGGAGAAGAGAAGAATGAGGGGAGATCTTGTTGCAGTCTACAACCTTCCTGTGAGGAAAGAGGAGGGGCAGACACTGACCTCTGTGGTGACAGTGACAGAACCCAGGGAGATGGCCTGAAGTTGTGTCATGAGAGATTTAGGTTAGATATCAGGAGAAGGTTCTTCACACAGAGTGTGACTGGGCACTGGAACTGGCTCCCCAGGGAGCCTGGTCACACGAAGCATTTGGACAAAGCTCTAAGCCACATGGTGTGCCTTGTAGCACGTTATGCACATCTTGGGGATGGTGTCATTAAGCAACAGGAGCTGGACTCAATAATCCTTGTGAGACCCTTCCAACCCAGGGTGTTTTGTGATTCTGTGATTCTGTGAAACATTTTTGCCTCTTTTTTAGATACAATGCCAAACATGCCTAGATGCAAAAAGTCTGATCCTGCCTCTTAGATTTTCAGGCAAATAAAATCTGATTTGTATATTAGAAGTCTGGTTCTTTATGGGCAAGAAAAGTAACAAGACCAAGCTATCTAGGGATTCTGACCATCATTCTGATGTGTACATTTTTCTTGACACTTGAAGTGAAATGAGAAAATTCATTGTATGTAGGAGCTAAGATGATACTGTGGCATCAATGAAAAACAAGGAAGTTCCTGGCTGCCCTAATGAATACCCTTATTTAAAGCAGATTTCATATCACTGAAATTATACTCAGATTTTTTTTGTGTACAGTGCTTTTCTGGAAGTTTTTTGTGCAAATCCCAATGGCATTGTTTCAACAGTGGTCTTTCCCCTGCAATTGTTTTAACACAGATAAATAAAGACTCAATTTATTCATGGGCCTGGATGAGTCAAGTTTCCTTTTAACAATGAGGACTCCGAATAATTCCTTAGCTAAAGGATTGTCCTTTTTCTCTACCATCATTGCTGCCAAGAGTCTTATCATATCTGTCGATTTGAAAAATTGAAAAAGGAGTGCATCAGAATGAAAACACAAGTGAGAAATAGTATCTGCTGGTTCTCAGATTCATGGCTGATGTATTCTGTGTTTGAATTGAACAACCCAGAAAAATGCATGTTTTAAAAATCAAAATGAAGCATATTTAGTATGGTTTCATATTTTTGAGTGCTTGCATATGCAGATTACATCTTGCTTTCTGTAACCAAGTAAATTAACCAGAACAATACAGTTGAACTACTGTGAAAGAAAAAAGTTTAATCACCTTGACACAGTCTGACAATCACTATGACAATTATGTGAAAGAGTCAGCTGAATGTTCAGCAAAATGCTGTTAATACTAGGTCTAAGATGCATAGCAAAGAAGGGTTTCTGCCAGTATTAAGAATGCAAACCTAGTCGGTCAGTTAATTACTTAACATGCAGAAGATTCCATAACTTATCCTACATTTCAGATGATGACAGACTTCTTTCAATGAGCAGTCTGCCTTATCAGTACAGGTACTGCTGGTGTTTCAAATAGCTGGCTGATTGCCTAATGAACAGTCCATTTGAACAACTGCAGATGACATGAAGAAAACAGAAAATTACAAGTCTCAGAGAAGAAAAAAATAAATGCAAGCAGCTTCCTACCCTAGGTAAAATAATGTAGAATACACTTCAAATCCAATTGTAAAATACAACAAATCTTTAAATTATGAATTTAGGGAAAAAAAAAAAAAAACCTTACAGAAATTTTTGAGACTGCCTGATCATTGCCCAGTGCTGCAAAGTCAACACATAGGAAAGTTGTGGAATCTGAAGAGATTGAACATTATTATTTAGCTCCTATTATTTTGCAGCTCTAAACAGCATACTGACATAACCATCTGAATAGATCTTTCTGCAAAATAATGTTGTTGTTCAATATATTTGGATAGGTCCTTTAAAAAGCATGTAAATTGAAATATTCTGTATATTGTATGGATGCAGCATCCCAGCATTTCCTGGAGACCTTAATCTCTGTTCTCTCATATTTTAACTACAAAATGATATACAAACAAGAAAATAAAACAATCCCTTTTCTCTGCTTAACTCTTACCACTATCTAAGGGATGTCTCACATACTTTCCTTGTACTACCTGCTTTCCTTGAACTTCTTCCCTTTATTAGCTTGAAATACTGAATTTCAATTCCTTGTCATAACCTATACATCCTAATATGTTTTTCAAAGAAGCAGGTATTCAAGACAGAGCTTCTCTGTGTTGTAAAGTACTTTTCCCTCTAAGGAACTCCTAATGCAGTTCTCTCTACCCAAATTCAGATTTCTAGGGTTTCATACAAATGAATTTTCTATCTGATAAACAAAGATAGAAATATTAGTTGCCATTAGAAGCAGCAGTGGCCATTAAGGTATCACAGTTAACATGAAGGTATCAGAGGGAGAAAACAAGCTTGGTTTCTGACAAAGAGTATAACCATGTAAACTAAGATTAAAAAAAAAAAAAAGCAACCTTAGTAATTTCATCAAATATAATGTATATGTAATATAATATAATATAATATAATATAATATAATATAATACAATGCCTTCCTGAAACATAGTCATTATAATTAAGAATATCCATGAAACATGGGAAGGTGTTTAGAAATTGTTAAGTAAAATGGTGCATTTAATAATCATATAATATTCAGTGAAGCAAGACTACACTATATCTTACTACAGTACTAGCATAGAGAATAACCTTAGTTTTAAAGAGAAGAACCAAGCAAGCCATTTCAGAAGAAGATAAATAAGATAGGAATTAGAAAAAAAGGGATAAATGTTTCAGAACATTGTGGAATCTAGAAATATTAAATTGAAAGCTCATATAACTTGATTTTACTTAAATACAGAAGGTTTGAGAGAAACTGCACCCCCAAATGTCCCTAGAACATGAATTGGCAGAACCTATACATGTCCATTTTCTTACACTCCTCCTTACCTGAATATTCATGGGGAAAGTCCAGGAACCTGAGACAGGACAAGTTGCTTAATTGATCTCCATGATGGATTCTGAAGTGTGTCAGTGCTATGTTATGGGGCTGATATTTTAGAGGGAAGAGTTGTAAATCCAGAGGGTCCTTGACAGGGTTGACAGGTAGGTCTGCACAACCTCACGAAGTTCAGCAAGTCCAAGTGTCAGGTCCTGCACAGGCATAAGGACCCTGTCTGGATCAGGAGTAGCTTGAGAGCAGCCCTGAGGAGGAGGACTTAGAGGTGCTGGTGGATGAAAAACTAAATGTGACCCTGTAAAGTGTGCTCACAGGTCAGAAAGCCCAACACGTCCTGGGCTGTACCCAGAGCATCCAAGTGTGGGCTGCAGGGGAGAGAGGGGATCCTTCCCCGCTGCAATGCATTCAGCTCTGGAGTCACCAGGAGGATTTGGATTTTTTTAACTGAGTGCCGAGGAAGGGACAAAGATGATCAGATGTATGAAACACCACTCCTGTTAAGACAGGCTGAGAAAGCTGGGTTAAACTCTGCATATAAAAAATTCCCTTGACTTTAAAGGAAACATTTCTAGTTGCAGTGCTAATTATCAACATATATGGGCTTCATGTAGTATAGTTTTTAGACACTTCACAAACTGGCTGCAAGGACTGTTGTTACCACAAATTGTTCAAATAGGTATTTTTGCACAAAATCCAATGAAACAAGCCTGGTACTCAGCATTTCCTGATTTTGAAGACTATGATGATGTGCTTTCAGAGGGCCTTTTTTTTTCAGCAGCAGATCCAAAGCAGATTGAAAAGTCAGGCAAAATTTCCAGTTGATTTTCACAGACTGAACTAAAGAAAAGAATAGAAATACTTGATAAATTTTTTTGGTCTTTTTTGTGGTCTTTGAAAAATCTTTATAAGCGACTGTAGTAATGCTCAGTTCCTAGAAACATGAAAGTACATCTGGGCATTTAAGACTGCAAATCTAAAATTCCAGAAATGCAGTACAGGAAATCTTAATCTACTCTTTCTGGACAGCAAATGTTTATTTTTTGTTTAAGTTACAATTACTTTTTAATAACAAAATGAGTTGCCATCTAACCATAAGTTTATATAGTATGTCTTTGATTGAGCAGTCATTACATTCTCATGATGTAGACTAATGACAAGTCTAATCTAGACTTATATTGGTGCCTCAAAAGTATATAAACTACTTCAATTTTAAATACCCGAATATAAATATTATTAAACCAAAGCATCAAAAAATACAGGTCATGGTATTTGTAAAGGAATATGCTAGAATGATACTCCAGAAGCTCCATGGAGTTAATTTCTTCTCAGATCACAGCTGAGCTCTGTCAACTTCTCTGAACATTCAACAGAACTCAAAAGTAAAAAGGCATCTGCAGTCTTCAGAAAATCCTCAGACCTAAGTCCCTTAGAGATTTTCTGGCTTCTGAACTGTGTGCACTGAATAATTTTTGAGATTTAACCTTGGCACTACTGAAATAAAGGTTGGAATTTCAAATTACTCTAGCTGTTATAGTACGATTGAACTCTTAAGTTTTAGATCTCTTCAGTTTTATGTATTATTATTCATTCTGATAAAACAAATTAATTTCCATCTATTTATAGGTTTTAAAAATATATAATTTATTGCTAAGATTTCCTGAGGCCTAATACTTAAAGAAACAAAAGATGTATTTAAATACTGCTTTTATTTCCCAATTTTTCAGTAGGAAAAAAAATCAGTCTGGGAAATCAGAGACATAATTTTATTAAGCCACGATGTATCCCCCTAAAAACTGTTAAAAATGCTATTTATTTATTAATATTTGAAGAGAGCAGCAAAACTTATATTAAGGTATATTATGAAGCAACTAGAAATTGCTGTGAAAGCTTAGGTACTTATTTTACCAAGTTAATTCCAGGCAACCTATATTTAATATGAAACACGTTTGTACAAAACTGTCATAAAATGCCTAAATGGGAATATATCTATTTATGCAGTCACATTTCTTTTCATTTTTCTTATAAAAGCAAATATGAAAAATGTAGCCTGATACATGAATAGTAATTTGTTTTCTTACTCAAATGTTACAGAAATGTCTATGAGAATACCTCTAATTTTTCAAACCTGTTTGGAAGTAAATCTAATTTTTGAAGTCACTACTACAGAAGAACAGAAAATGAGTAGGAAACCGATCCATTGCAGTTAGGTGTTAACACCATACAAAGACGATTCCCATTCTAGGGGGTGTACTGCCTAAACTGAAAAATTAGTTTAGATTTTGCAATGAAAAAAATTAACCAGAAGGAAATGAAACAACTTTTCCCGGACCATATGTTGATATGTACATAGAACCATGATTTACAAGTTCATCATAGTTCACAATTCCACTGTTAATTCCTGTACTGCTCCCTATCCTTCTAATTAAAGACATCGACTTGCTTATGCTTGAAGCTGTATTTTAAAAGCAACATGTCACAGCCTCCCAGTGATTCAGATAAAGACATTCTGCTTTTCATCTGACAATGTCTAGATTCTTGGTGACACTTGTCATAGGGCTGAAGATTGTTCAAGTTTTATCTCGGAGAGAAAATAGGCAGAACTGATACAAACAAAGGGACTTATTCACCCTTTATTTTATAGTTAGTGTTTTCTTATCTGAAAGTTAGAGAGCTTAATCTTTCACCCCATCTTAAAATTAAACCTTTCTAAACGCATGTATTTGACGCAAGGAAAGAGGAGAAGGCAGATACCTGCACTAACAGAAATCAGTAAGTATGAGATTAATTTTAGAGTTTAAACCACAATATTTTCAATTTGAAACCCTTAACAATCTGTCCCCAGAAGAAAGTATTTGTAACTCTCACTGATGCCTGAAGAATTTGTAGATCTCTCTGTTTTACAGCCTTAGCTTGACTTTTAAATCAAAACCAAAGCTAGCTACTGTTCTTCCTTGGTTCATAGATAGGAGACCCAGAGTGCTAACAGAAATTTTTGAATTTCTGTTATTTTTATCTCCATTTATCTCCATTTTATTTTTAGCTCCATTACTTTTTGTCTTGGAAGTGAAAGAACATGGAAGAAAAGAGCAGGTTAACAATGGTTATGTGAGCTCTTCTGAGACCTCTTAGTGGCACTAAATACACAGGGAAGACCACAGACCACCAAGAACACCAGGAGTTAGCCCTAATCAGGAGTTTAACTCCATAGAATGACTTGCAAAAGCCTTGCTTGATTCATAGGTGAAAAACCAGGTTTTCCAGCCTTACAAAATCTAGGTCATTATTGTCTATTAAAATCTGGATTATTGCCTTTTCTAGTAGCAACACAGGTTCTGAAACAATTCTTATAGGACACGGCTTTGGGAGATTTCTGTAGTCAGTGTTTACAAGAGCTGGACCAGATCACCACTGTAAGTTCCTTCCAGCTGAATTATTCTGCTCTATCCTATCCTATCCTATCCTATCCTATCCTATCCTATCCTATCCTATCCTATCCTATCCTTTCCCTATAAATCAAAATAGTAATCTTCAAGATTATTGCCTAAAGGATATATTACTTTTTCATATAATTGTGAATTAGTTGAAGAGAGACATTATGGCACTTCTCAAATCATTTCATTAGTACAGTTTCCCAGGGCTGAGAACAAAAAACTTGACTATGACTTTTCATATAAGATTGTTGACTGTTCTGTTTAAGTAGCAGAGGTTTAGATAGCTTAGAAGATATTCTACTTTTTCCATATGCAAGCAACTAGTACTGTTATATATATTTAAGGTGATTTTAAAGTAGATCTAACTAGAGATCACAACATGATTTCAAAATTTTTGGGATTAAAATAAAATTATGTTTTGAAATAAAATCGAGGACCTATTAGGGAGGCACAAATGAGTAATTTGTAGTTTGATACCTGTAGCAGGTTGACCGCTGGCCAAATGCCAGTGCACTCACGAGAACCATTTAATACATTGATCTGGAGTAGAACCTATACCAGAATCCTACTAGAGGGTTTATCACAGGAATATTGTGTATTTCTACATTGGTTCTGAAATATCAAGTAGTAAAAAATAATAAAAAAAAAATCTGGCTGTTTAGCCACATACTGTATTCAAAAGAGACACTTTCTCTTAAAAATTTGAAAGAAATCTTTTTTCTTTTGTACAGAGAACATTCCAAAGAAAGGTTGGAAACATTTCCATTAGTACATTATAAGAAAGAAAATACAGATAAAGCTTGCATAATCTAATAGCATTTCACAAAGTATAAAACTATAAATGGCAGATACATGTTTTAATATTTTCATGAATACAGTCATGATACCTCCCTTAAGCAGTATTAGCCATGTCATTATGGATTCTTAAATTAAAATGTGCTTACCTTACCCTGTATCTTCTACAAATTTTTCCTATATATATTACAATTTTGGAGAACATTCTTTATGCTATGTTCAGAAATACATTATTTTTGTTGCTGTTATTTTGTTTAATTTTTCTTCTTGAAGTGATTCAGTACAGAGGATCATCTTGTTAGGAATTGTTGATATTGGTGAAGACTAAACACAAACATTACCAATTACTTAATCACCAGTGTTTTGAATCTCTGGTTTTCTATTACAGTGACAGTCTCTTAATTTATTTGAATCACTGATGTGATCTCTACTGTACAGAAAATGGAGAATGTGAAATTCTAGTTCATCTAAATCACTGTAAAGCTAGAACACATTGTAACATGATCTCAAATATCTTCATATAACTGACACAAATGCCTACTGAAGTGATTGCCATTTTCTTGCATGAGAGAAAATATAAAAAGCATTTTAACAAATTTTCAACATTTTATGCAAATATGAACACCAATACAGAAGCAATTATAAGGTAGAATAAATTGAATAGATGACTTCTACTTTTGATAATTCAGTATTTCTGATAAACTGAGTGCTACTGATGTGACAGGAATAATAATTTTCCATACTTGGAAGCTGGTGTCCTGAGAAAACCTTGGTGGGATCAGCAACGGAAAATCTTCATACTCCTAATTTCTTGTGGTTACCATAGGAGAATAAATTAAAACCAGCTTTGTTGGGGGAGGGCAGAAGGTTCCCCAGTTATTTAGAAAACATGCAATTACATTAATTCTGAAAAAAACCACACTGTATCTCAGGTTTTTACAGGATATACAAGACAAAAAAGGATGTTTCTTGAGCTCTAATAATCCATCATTTCTCCTGTCTGTGGGCTGCAAATTCATTATTCTTTTTTTACTAATTTTATTCCACCATCTACATTGCCTTAGATAATTACCTTATCTAAGGCAATGTAGATGCAACAGAAATAGAAAACCCAAAAAATACTATCTATCTGCTCCTTTTTCTGTACTCATCATGCCATCACCTTTCTGCAAAATGCTTACAAGGTACTAAAAAGTCAGGGTGCGACCCTGGAGGAGCATTTATCATTGTACAAAGGGATAAAGAACCATACTTTTGGAAAATGAGCTTTAAAATTCACCTCTGGAAGACAAACAACTGATTATGGCAATTTCATGATACAAGAGAAAAGTAAAAACATAAAGAAATCAAGATGAAATCTCCAGATTTCCTGTAAATTTACTAGACCTCAGAAGGATGGTGCAGCTGAAATACTGAAGGTAGTTTTGGAGGCTTCAGGAAGATGAGGGGAAAAAATTTTAAACACTCTGTGCTCTGAGTAACTCACAAACCTGTCTTGTTTCAGCTGTGGACCATCTCGCACCAAAAAACAAACCTAATGTCAGTGTTTAGTTAAGAATTTGGCACCCAATCTTTCCAAGTAGCACAATTCAAAACTACTGTGTCTATCTCATATCACAATATTTTGTGTTAAGAAAATAATCCTCACAATCTACAACAACATTGCCTAAAATATACATTTAATTATTAATCAAGGTTTTCCCTCATCACAGCCAGATTGGTCTTGTTAGTGAGCTTGCATTCTTTGATATTTGGCCTAGAAGGAATTCAAAGTTGAAAAACATAACAGTTAAGAGAAATAGGGATTGCTGCTCTCATTCCGTAGCTACTATAAAAAGCTGTACCATCTTCTCAGAGGACAAGATGAAAATGGAGTGTGTATTAAAAAAAATTAAAAATTTATCATATAGCTGTCAATATAAGCCAGATATGGAATTTATTGGCTGTGTAAAGACAAGAACTTGGCCTTGCTGGAAAAAGATTGACTTACTTATGAGGATTACTGTTGCAATTATGGAAAAACTAGATTTTCATAATTCAGATGTCCTTTTCGCCTCTCAAGTTCAGCTTAACACATTGTTAACAGGCACTTCCTTGTAAGACAGAGTAACTTCTTGTACCACGCAGTGATTCCACTCTTGCTGAATGATAAGTATGTGATATGCCTGGTCTGCATTTTCAATGAGAGCAAATGGAGTGCATAAACCTAGACATTACTGCAGCTCTTGATAAGAAGACTGCCAACCTAAGAGCTACAGTCAACATCTTGCCCTTTACTATCTTTTCTGTAAAGGTTACTAACATCTCTTGGGACTTGTTTCAAAGCAAGTGAANCATCATCTGAAGCAATGACAAGAGAAAGAGACACAGCAAAAACGGTTAATGGGCTGTAATTTAACTCATGCCAATTAAAGAGCTAGTCCTGACCAAGAAAATTATACAGAGAGCATATATGAGACATGAATTTGTCTCATTAGTAAACCAGATGTATTAGGAGGGTTTCAAATTCTGTAAATTTTAAACTATATCTATCTAGCAATAGAAGTACGTGGTTGTTTCCATAGTGAATCTGCATGGCCATTGATAAAGGCTGAAAAACTATTAAGGATTTTTTTTTTGTTTCCAGTCACATTAATTTAAAAAAAAAAAACAGTTTGGACCTCTGTACAGTGGGTGAGAGAAAAATACAGGTATTTCTCATAAACTCTGAGAATAAGTATACATTCCACTGACATTTCCGGTACATGATTTTTCTGTTAAATTCCTATAATTTATGTGATAAAAATGGTGTTAATTACAAAACCACAAAACATAGCTTCTCAAGAAGATATTTAAATAAGACTCTGTTTACCTCCAGGTTTAATATCTGTTCTACTTTCCCAATCTTTATAAGAGTCAGAGATCCAAATCATGGTAAAAATTTTGCCTGTGTACCAACATTTCTGTTTATGATAGACAAATGGGCGTGAATTCAACTATCTGTCTTGTCATGCTGCCTATGAATAAAACATTATAAAACCCCCTTATTCCCCTCCCTTTTCCTCTTCCAACTATAATTCAAATTTTCATTGAAACTTATGTTGTTTCTCTTATTACATTTGATTATAAATAATTTATCCAAATAATTTTCTCTCCAGATATAATATAATATAATATATTATTTTTTCAAAATAGCAAAATATATTTTTAAGTTAATGTCACCATTTTTCTTTTTCATCCGTATATTTGTAAATAATGCTAGTCAGTCCATTTGGTGCCTGAATGCAAGTCACCAATGAAAAAGCATTATTTCAGAGAACTTACATAAAACCAGATAATGGCGTATTCCCAATATTAAAATACAAAAATAAAGGATTGGAAAGTTTATAGAGTTTGACAGAGGCTATGGAGAAATAGGTCAAATAAATCTTGGCACATTCTGTAGCTACAAGACAATCCTATCAACTTTCCTTACTAAGCACAAAATAGGAAAGAAAAAGAAGCACCCTCATGTTGTCCAAATTCAAAAACTATTGTGTGGCATTATATGGTCCTGAGTTTACCTCTCACAGTCTCCAGTAACTCCCAGAAGCTAAGCTTTCAAGCGAGAGATTTCCAAAAATGAGATTTTTTAAAAAGTACATTCAGTTCAGTTTGAAAGTCTACAAATATCTAAAGAAGCTCTTTTCTTCTAACATATAGGGCTACAGTTCTATCTTTGTGAGATCTACTGCCAATTACAAGGCTTTAATCAGTGAATTGAAGAAAACAGCTACAGAACTAAATAATGCAGAAATAATACTACAAATTATATTCTCACATTTTGATTTTTGAATAGTTTCCACTGGGGATTTTACTACTGTGTCCATCACTATATGGACTGCAGGCATACAGTTTCTTTACACAGAACCTGAGGACCACAATTACTTAGTGGAGAATGGATATGATGCAGAACACAGTGTAACACCAATGGCCAAGGGGTATTCTATTTTCCTGGCTATTTTCTGTTTCAGCACCATTGGTCAAGATGAAAGAAAAATTTCCTCCTTGCATTAGTATAAAGAAAAAAAACAGGCAACAAAAGAATTACTCATTGCAAAAGCTGAAACAAAAGCTGGATATTCCCTTCAAAAACAGACATCGGCCCAAATATAATTTTCCCAGTCCAAGGCACTTCTGGTCAACACAAATGCTGTTGTGTTTGCCAGGAAGAGGAGGAAGAATTACATCAAAGTGTATGCACACCCATCTCTAGTGACAACAGTGTACAAAAAGGTTTCTTTCATTATCTCTTTGTTACCACTTCAAATAATAGAATAATTATGCTTACATCTGAAGAAAGAATATTTTTGTTAAGGCAGAAATCTGCCATGAGTAACACAGATGTGTTTTGTTTAGGCTAAAAGAAAGAAGTTCTTCTATGGAGAAATACTACCTATAACCCCCAGTCATTATTGTTCATTGTCTTTGAATCTTCTCCAACTGGACTACTCTGTGATGCAGCACTATGACTTCCCTCACTTCCACTTTACCACATTTGAAATGAAAAATTAATGTCTTTATGTATTTTTAACATCTTAAGAAAACAGTGATAAATTAAATGTATTCCACTCTATTTTTACTGGAAGTCAGGTTTAATGCCACTAGAACTCTCATTCAGGATGTTTTTCTACATTTTAAATAATTTGGTCATGTCCATAGGGTCCTGATGCTTTAACAACTCATCACATATTTCTGTATCAAGATGAATGTAATTTTCTGAGATGTTCTTTTGAGGGATTAGATTTATTCAAAATGTTTCAAGGAAGAACCTAAGAAAGATTCCTGTAAGAAAAAAATACAACTATGCTTTCCAGATTTTAAACACGTATCCAGTCCACCAAGTTTGTGTTGAAACTCAGCAAAACTCTTTAATATCTTTTAAAATAATTTACTGGAGTCATATAGTATTTTTGTAAATAATGTTGTGGGCTACTCCCATTTGACTGTTTTCATTTATGTAGGTGTACTTGTACTAAGGTGGCTACAAATACTTTTGAATTGTACAGATAACGAAAAAATCTAAATGTGTGCACTCGCAGAACAAGTAAAAAATCACAGTGGTCATTAAGCATAATTCTTTGTAGAAGAATATACACAGTTTTCAGCTACACACAAATAGCAATTAACCTTCCCATTGACAATGTGTTGGTTTCTGTCTATAGATTACTATTTCACTATCTACTTCTTACAGAAACCAATGATTGCAATGCTTGGGTTCTCTGTTGACTGAAGATGCCAGTAAGAAGAATCTCCAGTAGAGACATGTTGTACAAGAGGTGCTTTCTGGGGAGCTTTAAAACACTCCTTTCACAGATGCTTCATTCAATTGGCAGTTCGTAGTCCTGTAACCTGGCTAATTGAGTAGGCTGAAACTCCCCTAGGGTTAAATGACCAAAGTGTCACTGCTGCAACAATTTACACTTATGGGAAAGAAAATTCTTTCTCCTCAGTGTCAGCTATAAAAGGATGTATATACCTGACACTGGAACTTTTGTCAGGGACTTTTGACTGAAATCAGAAATACTCCCAAGAGTTGCTGGAACAACTTGATTTTTTTTCCCCCTAGGTTAGGGCAGCTTTTATGGAAATACTACTGGAATATCTACAGGATATGTAGCTATACCAGAGAGTATACCTTGTACAATAGACTAGATATGTTTCTGTAAAGCATACAAAGGTCCCCAGATGGGCTTTGAAAGGTTCTGTGAAAATTCCTAATATCCTGTACTACAAATAGCTACAAATATTCTGTTCACTAAACAGAAACCTATGTCACTAAAACACAAAATGATTGTGTGCTGAACATATCTCATCTTGCTTACCTAGCCAGGTATTATAATTTTATAATATTTTTTTTCCTGTAATCTAAAATTCTTCCTATTCCAGAAATATTTGGGTGGAAATTAAACAAATTTTAATGCAGGCATTATTAATAAGTCTTCTATGGTATGGTAAAACGTTTCCGTTTTCTAGCATGTTTTGATTTTTTATAAAATGAATGTGCTCAATATTGTAAGCTCTTTAGAGATTTTACTGTACTTGCTCTGGCTGCTGCATCATGTTGCTACTCTCAGTTTTATAGACAGGCAAGAAATGTTGATACAGAGTCTCTGCAAAGACTTCAGAATAACCTCAAAAAATATATGTTATTTAAAATATGTAAAACAGAAATATATCGGTTTCTGTGGAAAAGATGAGGAAAACCCTATTATTTCTCTCTAAGAGAAATAATTTTTCCTACATATTTATTGCTGATTTCTTTTTTTTCCTGGATTTGGATGGACTGCCTCCCAAGTATTTGCATAAAACAAAGGCTCCTAACGAGATCTTAAGCCTTCTTGTGACACAGCAATTCAGGGCAGCCACTAAATCTGTGCACAAGCTACAGGCAAATATCAGCCTCAATTATCATATTACATTCATTTTCCAAAAGACCAGCAATAGCTGTATCCTGAGATAAAAATGACACTGTCAATTAACTGCAACATCTATTCAGAAAATGACGTGGTGTTTCCTTATGACAACTGCTATCTAACTGTGATAAGACACCTATATCACAGCATCACATAAAAGACAGGAGTTTTGTTTCAAAGAATACATGTAATTTTCATTGCTTATTTTGAATGATTATTTAAAATAATTTTTATTATTATTTTATGTAAATTTTAATTGCTGCATATTAACCAAAAAGAGCACAAGACAGATTTGAACAGTTCCTTGAATGATCTCTGGTTTTGTCTTTTTCTAGTTCTTGAATAAACTTCTTATATATGCTTGCTTTCAAAATGAAATTAAATGAAGTTCCTAAATGAACTTCTGTCCATAAAAGCAGGCTTGCCTGTTCACATTCTCTTGATTTTACCATTGCTAATGATTTGATTAGAAGAAACTTGGTGGAATTCTTCATCTAGTAGAAAAAAAAATTGCCCTATGACTGCTGAAGCCAATCTGAAACAACGAAGGTCACTTTATCAATGTTAAAAAAGAAATAGGTTGGATACGGAAGAAAATAAATTAGTACTTTGATGGGACTTTTTTTCACTGAGACTAAACCTCCTATAACAAACACACAAACAACAAGTGACACCAGAAAATTAAACACACTTAAACACTAGCAATAGGAGAGCCAAATTTCTTTTATAGCAAGAGTTAGGAAAGAAGGTGAGAATGTGGTAATAAAAGTATCAATTCCCAGTCATATGGAGCCATCCAGAAAGAACAGAAAACAGTAACAAATTATGTTTGTCTTGAAATAATTAATATACCACTAAAATTTACAATGAACTCTGAAAATTCTCACAAAACTAAGAAAATTATTTGTAGATTGATCCGTTTTTTCTCAGGGGTATATCAAAGATACCAAATTTAATATTTCAAATACAACTGAATCAGAGGAAGTTAATATTGCACAAAACAATGTAAGAAATACAACACATATTCAAATATGAAAGGTAACTACAGAAGAGTTCCTTGTAAGATTTTCAGACTTCCAGAATTCAGCAGTTAAACAGTACCATTATCTTTCAGCTCCAACTGGCCACTTCTGCCCAGGTTCCTGGACAAGCTTCAAGAGATGAAGCTTCAGGTACCATTGAGAAAAGGCATTTTTGGGAGCTTTCCACGCCAGTTTTCTATTAGCATCTCCTTACTTTCACGTACCAAGAGGATGTGACAACCTCAACTTTCAAGGTGAATATTTTTAGAATAGTAACCATCTAGAGATCAGCATGAATCAGCTTTCCTCATTTGAAAATTTGGTTAATTTAGTCACTTGAGATTCTCTCATCTTCAGTAAAATTCTGTGTCTGAATTACTCTGGAGAGGATTATTCAGTTACTTCAATAACAATCAGGACTGCAGAACAGCTCCATACATTTTAGATATAGGCAAAACTCTAGCTTGTATGCTGGAATATGACTTTTGGCATAAAACTCCCATGTGTGTGAGTTATCAATGCTGATTTGTTTTAAGCCTTAATAGTGTTTTGCCATCTTAATGCTCTTCAGTCATCAGACTGATTCTATCTTTCAGCTACCATGAAACTTTACCAAGTATCACTAGGACCTGCTCAAAAACCTTATGCAAAATATAAAATAAAATTGCCATCAGTTTACAAAACTGCACAGCACCGTTGACAAACCATGACCAGCAAACTGTGCCTGCTTTCTGGCAGCAATAATAAATTCAAGCATCCTGCTGCTTGCAGAGCTTTATGTGAATACACAATGCCAATGCAGGCTGATCTCTTCAGGACTATGACAAGTACCCAGAAAGTTTTACAATTAATATTATTATGCCCTTTCTGCCAGGAATGGCCTTGAAACTATGAAATGCCCCCTGCTGTACCTGGGAAAGAGAAAACCACTGAGAGACAAGGAAGAATTCTTTTGATAACCAAAGTTGCCTTAAAATGTTAAATTCTGAAGAAGCAAAATCCTTTTGAAGGTAATTGAGCTAGTCATTAGCAGTACTTTAACCAGAGCCATTTTAGAAATTTGTGACAGGTGTAGGAAAAAGCAAATAGCCTTGATATGTTTCTCATTCTTCCAAGCCTGTGGGATTAGGGGCTGCATTTCCATTAGGAATTTAATTCTTATCAGAATGTTGAAATTAAAAGTTTGGTACTGCTCTATGAACTTGTGAATAGAGAAGCTACTTTTTTATATCTTTTGATATAAGATAGATGTAAATCCATCTTAAAGAGGACACCCACCGAGTCACCTAACTCCACTGTGTTCTTATTTCTAGCAACGCTGTGAAAAAGCACTCCGTGACTAAGCACTCCATTTGACGTAAAGCACTGGAGACTCTCTCAAGTGTACTGCTAGTGTCAAATCTTTACATAATGTTTCAGTTCAAAGTAAAACAAACCAAAATAAAAAGCAATCAAACAAAAATATCCCAACCCACAAAAATGCCACAAATTGCATTATGTTTCTGCTAGCCCATCCAATCATATTCAGGGCCGGTCCTTAAAAATTCTTAGTTTTTTGTTGAAGAATAAGCTAAAAGTTAAGTCTAGTCTCCTGTATTAAATTAACTGAAACAAAACAAATACATCTAATTATCTGAAAATTGCATAAAAACTCAGCTTTTATGAATATTCAGTATTTCTTACCAATGTTAAAAATACTGAGAACAGAGATAAAACCAGATGGTTCCATATGAAAACAGTAATTATTGCATCAGAACAATGGTTCATATCCTCACTCTGAGAATAGCCAATAACAGCTGCTTTAATGAACAGTACAATAAACTCAACAGTAGGCTGTTACTGCTTTTCTCAAATTGAAAACATCACAGAGCCAAGTAATTATTTTTTTCATCAGCAAATTCTCTGTAATAAACACATTCCCAAACTATAATAACTATTTTAAATGGCTGTGCATTTGAGCAAGAAAAAGTAATTATTCTTCAATAATATTTCACACTAGGTTTAGAAATATTCTAGTCATTATTAAGTCTCAGAAAAAATGCACATGAACAAACAAGGCATAATGCCCATATTTCCACAGTATGCCACAGATTTCTTGGTTATTCAGTTTTTGGGAAATTATTTATTTACATGCCTTTAAAATATTTGGTGGCCACAAATGAAAGATTAGAAAGGTGAGAAAAGGCCACATTTTATCTATTAACTTCACGCTAAAGTTCACATCACCACCATTTAAAATTGAACATATTGATTTAAGCTTCTAAATCAGCAGCATGATCTTCCAAGGTGCTGAGCTAGGCAACCCATCAATTATAGATAGAAGATTGTATAAATTATTTCTGCAATTGAGGCTTTAAAAACATTCCCCAAAACAGACAGACAAAGAAACCCATCATCCTCTCTAACAAAAAAGCAGAACCCTTCTTTGTGTCTATGCAGTGTGATCTGCATATGGTCCAGCTTCAGATGATCCAGTCACTAGCTTTCTCCAGCTATTTTTACATTATTACTTTATGGTTTGAGGTTGTTATCTCTACAGCATCTATGTTTTTCACTAAAAGATACATAACAAGAGGTCTGCAACCCACCTGCTGAGACTATTTGTTCTGTCTGTGTGGATGTGCACATGCATGTGTGCATGGCTTGATGCGGAAAGGCTGCTCAGAACCTAATCTGTGCAGCTCAGCTTTCTCATCCTCAAATATTCACTGGCCATACAATGCCCACTAAAAACCTATTCAACACCACAGAGCCCCCTGTCTGTAGCACCATAAGCTGTGTAACTGCTTTCTCTGCAATAAGTGACTAGTCAAGTCAAGTTTTAACCAAAATCTGGTTTTACCAAAATATTAATCAAATGGGAAAACAATAACTTAGCTGGTATTTTAGCCTAGCTACATTTAAACCTTTTGTTAAAAGAAAAAGAACAAGTTAAACACACGTCACACATATATGTCTCTGGACATACACAAATATTTATACTATTAAATCTTAGTAGGCAATGCAGTAACAAATTCTTCCTGCCTGCCCCCAGAACAGAGGGACTTCTTATTTGGGCATTGCAGGCAAGTATTCTGAATACAGTATGAAGGTGCTGTATCCAACTGTTGCACAGTACAGGAAAACATCTCTCTAACTTCATTTCGCCATTTTCTTTTCTAAATGATACAAGATAGTCACTATTTGAAGAGGTATGAATGCAAACTATATCCCAAGAGTGAAAAGATGCTTACAAAATTCTTATATGCTGCCCTGTAGTGCCACCCTATTAGAAAGAAACACGATTTCTCAGAATTTCTATGTATAGTCTTAGCTTTTTCTAGAGCCGCAGAGTTTCACTACAGGTAAAACTGTTTGAAGATCAAGCTTTGAATTCAACTACTGCTTGACTAAACCAACCTTGTACAAGAGTAATGTTGCACATAAATAAATGCAAATAATTTTATGTATTCAACTGACACCATTGATCTAGAGATTCAGGAAAAGCTTCTTGGCCTTACCATAATGCAAAGTGAACTCTTCCCTTCAAATGGAGGTGCACATATAATTCTATCAACAAAATCATGTCCAGAAAGTTTCCATGGTTTTTTTTCTTTGAGAACTGAAGTATGTACTAGCTCTCTAATTTCTTACACGTCAATGTCACCTGTTATCTCCCTTGTCTCTCCACAAAAACAGGAGTACACATGGATTGATAGTTCCAGATGATTCACTAGCCTTTATAATTCTGAATATATTAGCTTTGGCAGATAGATATTTGAGGCATAAATTCAATATAGAGTGTATAAAATATTAGGCATGACTACTCAATTGAAGTTGCCTAAATATTTCCCATGAAATATTTCGCTATTAGCCACTTATAACTTGTGCTTCACAGGCTGTCACACAGACTCTTGGTCTAGGTCTCACGTTGACAATTGAAGCAAAATGAATTTGCTCATTTTGTGTACAAAGGCCTACACATACCCAGGCTCCCCCTGTCTCTGCACATTTTTATGAGAATTGTCACTGCACAGAGCTCCCTCCCTGGTAGGCATTTCCCTACTCTTTCAGAGATACGAATAATAGCACACAGCATTCAGTACACTAGAAAAAGCAGAGCCTGAGGAAAGATTACAAGTTTACTGAGGGGAGCATCCCCAATGTGGTTGCATAAAAACCATTGTGTAACCTGTGTCATTCCCCAGGCAGCACCTCGCATACAGGCCATAATCTAACTACAATTCTGCTGCTGATGCTGCATCTTTGATAGAGAGTTTATTGCTCTGGAAATGATTTAGTGTAACTTTGAATGGTAGCAGACATATTAAGGAATTAGATCTCAGGAGAACACAAATTTTTTCCAAAGCTATTGTTTTCCTAATATTTTGAAGTTTGTGTTACTGGATACTTCAAGGAATTCTCTTCATTATTAAGAAAAACCTTGACATGTGTGTGCTCAAGCACACAAGATGATCTCTTATAAATCAGTGATAGCAAGATTAATTTTTTTTTAACTACTATTAACATAAACATAGTAGGTTTCTCCACTGCAATGCATGCTAATGGATTGGTTCTGTTTAATATCTTTATC
Organism: Nesospiza acunhae; assembly: GCA_013398715.1. Lineage (NCBI taxonomy): Eukaryota > Metazoa > Chordata > Aves > Passeriformes > Thraupidae > Nesospiza > Nesospiza acunhae. The sequence continues at coordinate 647,216 of VZSU01000219.1, forward strand.
AATAAATTGCATGAGGGGATTGAGTGCAGGCTCAGTCAGTTTGCTGATTATACCAAGGTGAGCAGCTTATTCGTTAATTGGCTACACATGATGGTAAATGTGAACTTCTCGGTAAATAACCAGTAGTTCATAGATGTATCTTTGTAGAAATCCAAGTTATATAAATTAATTTTTAAAGACTCTCCGTACACATTGAAGAAGATTGTTTTTATACATTTATACAGATAGTATAAATGTCTTTATTCCACATTCTATTTATTGAAATTTATTCTAATTTCAAAATATTTTTTATTCTCATCTTCATTTTACATAATAAATACATACACAATAGTTGCCTCTGCTCTAAGCTCTGGTTAAGTACTGCAGCAGAGAAAGCTTTATTTTTTTTCATTTTTGACTGACATTCCAGTTTCTCATCAAATTTAGCTTTAGGAGCCTATAAAACTTGCTCTATGAAATTATGTAATCAATCAATTACCCGAAACAATCCTAATGAACTGAATTCTAGCATGGGTCGACAGTTCCTCATTCTGTTTTGAAGCATGAATGCACACTCTTACAAAGCTAATGCCTGCTCCCCATTTCTTCCCTGTGGTCAGTGCCATTCTATTCTGACAAGTGATTTTGCCCTTTACTGGGACTAGATAACATAAAAAGTGACTAATAAAACCCCATGTCCTTGAAAAGATGCCAGGAGTCTGACAGGAAGTGTTTTTTTGTTTTAGTAACTTGGTTAGGGAAGCTGAAGAAAAATGCTTTTCTCAGTGGAAGAAGGCTGTTCTGCTACTTTCTAGAGGAAAAAAACCATATGTTTTATGCTAGGTGTTCTTTATTTAGCTAATTTTAGTTAATATTTTGAAACAGTTTAAAATCTCTTTAAGAGTCAAAATTTAATCTAAATATTTTGATTGAGGTTTTCAACTCTTGTTTTTATCCTGAATATCAAGCTGTAAAGAACTCACCCTATGCTTTTTGGGGTTTTTTGGTATTTCAGCAATTCAGAGTATGTTTAAAGTTCAGAGAAGCCATAACAGTTTTTGGTACCCTGATGGTATAAGTTAAGACATATTTTGCAAAATTCTGGCTCACTAGATATGACAGACAGGAAAAACTATTTTCTCGTGATAGCATATGTGCTTCCTACTGATCTCATTACTAACCTTGCTCTATTTAACGCGGTAGTATAATTCTTGCACCAAGAAAAATTTTCTCCGCCTTACAGAATCTGACATTTTTTTTCAGGCTGTGCACTATATAATCAAAAAATTATAGAAATGTACAAAACTTTGTTAAATAGTCCTTTCCAGCTAACTGGCACCCATTTATTTAGGGGGAAAACCATAGGAAACATCACCAAAACTGGATCATTCCCAGGGATCCAAGATAGACCTTGCTGATACTGCCTGTACATGCTGTTGTTTCACCGGCTGTGTTTACAGAGGGACATTCGCCACAGCCGGTGACCTGTGCTTTACTCTGCCTTCTCAGTCTCTTGGGAGATGGAAGATGTCGCTAGTGCAAAGGCTGAGCAGTGCTCACTGCACACTTTGTTGGCCACCCACTCATTCTAACAGCTACTATCCACCAAGGCAGCAAGAAATCCAACAAGGGGATGTTCTAATGCAGGATGACCGATGACAGCAATTTCAGTAACAGCCAAGAACAGGCACTTTGCTTTTAGCGGTCTTCACCAGGAGGGCAAAGTGCTCATTTGAAATTTTCATCTATTCTTGTTCTCTTTTTTTCCTCAAAAAATATAACAATTACTGAAAAATTATTCAGAGAAGCCTCACATTCTGGTTCCTAAAGAGTTCACTGGTTTGAGTCTAGCATGACAAGGGAATGACACCTCTATGGCAGGACAATACATAATAACCCTCACTGTCTCTAATAACTACTAATTATACGCAGTCATTTCAGACTTCCAACAAAACATATGCTGATGAATACAGCAGGATTTTACTCCTCCTCAACTTGCCAGTAATAAATGCAGTAAATAAATGCATTGCCTGAATTAATCGTGTTCTCGTTAGGCAATGAAAAAAAAAACAGTGGCTGTCAGTGAGCAAAGCCCCTGGTGTGCCAGAAACCATGCCACCTGGGCATGCTGAAGCACCCAGAGCTATCTTTGGCATCTAGTGAGCTATAACATAGAAACCTGCCTGGCAATTTTCATGTTTCAAGTCAGTATCTGATCCAACAAAATGTTTTTGAGACTCCTGGGCTGGGCTGTGCTAAAAGCAGAGGGCATAAAGCACTCTGAAGATAACAGAAGAACAACACCTTCTCTGGGTTTTCTGCACTGTAAGAAACCACTAACTGGGCACACTGGGTCTGCATGTCATGTACCAGCCACATTGAAAGCCAAACTGAATGTCAATAGTTCTGTCCCTTTTCCATAGTGACAAGAAGTCAATAGCTGTCCATGGCAGTTTTGCCTGGGATAGAGTTAATTTTCTTCATTCTAGTATGGAATTCTATTGTGTTGGCTCTGTGCAGGAAACAGGTTTGATAACACAGGGCTGTTTTTGTTATTGCTTAGAAGGGCTTACACAGAGCCAAGGCCTTTGCTGCTCTTCAGCCATCTCACCAATGAGGAGGTAGGGGGTGTGCAAGGACCTGGGAGGGGACACAGCCAGGACAACTGACCCAGCTGACCCAAGGGATAGCCCACAACATATGGTGTTATACTCCATATATAAAGCTGGGAGAAGGAAGGAGGGGACATTCAAAGTGATGATGTTTGTCTTCCCAAGTAACAGTTGTGCATGGGGGAGTCCTGCTTTCCTGGCAAGTCCAGGCACCTAAGCACCTGTCTGTAGATAAGAAATGGCAAATTAATTCCTTGTTCTGGTCTGTGCAGCTTTTGCTTTATCTGTTAAACTGCCTTTATCTCAACCTTTGTGTTTTCTCACTTTTACTATTCTGAATTACCCAACAGAGTAGTTTAAGTGAGTGGCTGTGGGCTGCTCATCTACTGGCTAGGGTTAAATATGGCTCATCTATATGTAAATGGTAAGTGTCTGGATGAAAAAGTTGGTAAAAATAACATGGCATAGCCACAGCGTAGCATGTAGCATAATACAATATTGTGTGGTGAGTTGACCTCACCTGGATGAGGGGTGTCTACCAAGCCCCTCTATCACTCCTCCTGAGTTGGACAGGGAATAGAAAATTAGATGGAAAACAACTTATTTTCAGCTAAGTTGAATTGAGACAGTTTACTGAAGCAAAAGCTGTCAGTTGTGCCTGCACAAAGAAAAAAAAATTCTTCTATACTTCCCATCAGGAAGAAACCTCTGGCCACTTCTCAGGCAGTAGGGCTTCAACTACATAGTGGTTACTCTGGAAGCCAAGTACTATAAATAATGAATGCCTCTTTCTCCTCCTTTTCTTAGTTTCTGTGTCTGAGCTGATGTCATATGGTATGGAACATGCCTTTAGTCAAATGCGGTCAGCTGACCTGGTTTTGTCACTTCCCATGATCTTGCCTGCTCTCGGCCTACTGATATGATGCAGGATGATAGAAACCCTGGTGCAGCGCTAACATTGCACCAGAATTACCCAAAATATTGGTGTGTTATCAACACCTTTCCAGCTACCAATGCAGAGCACAGCACTGATAACACCAGCCAGTTCCCTCAGGACTCTGGGATTCATCTCATCAGGTCCCCTGGAGTAACTAGTGTACATTGAGTTTCCTCAGGTCATGAACCCCATATTTGTATACAGTGGGAAGGACTTTGCTTCCCTTCCCTATCCTGCTATCCATCCACTCAAGGGGTGTGGGGAGCAAGGCTGCCACGGAAGACAGAGGCATAAAAGTTATTAAGTGCCTCAGCCTTGTCATTTGTTGTTACCAGTTTGCCAACACTGGATGCCACAAGACAGTACAAAGCATAAAGCCAAAATGTATTTTTTCTGTTATCTCTTAAGAAAACTCTCAGAATAGTATGTGCAAAATGCTTTTCAAGATAGGAGACCTTTAAAATATTTCTATCTACAAATGCTATTTGAACATATAGTTTTATCAAACATGCCATTATGTAATCCATACTAAAATACTGATGCTAAGAATGTCTCATGTTGGCTTCCATAATTTCATTTTCTATTTTCCTAATTACCTTTTAATGTAATTAGATGTAAGGTACCATGACATTAATTGAAAAGAAATCAAATTATGTTTAACATTTATTTATTATAATCACAATATACTTCCCTTTCCAAAGAAGCCAAAGTAATTGTTGGCAAGGCTGGAAATAGTTTATACCTTCAATCCAATAAAGTATGTGAAGCTTGAAATCAAATGTCAAAGCTGAATTTTGCTCCACAATATGCATCTCCAAATGATAACTTCTCAAAGGGATTATTAATGTTTAATAATCTCTAGAAATAGTGCTTCCCAATTTACTCTTTAATATGCAAACTAACTTATCATCCTGCTGACATTTCCTAAGAAAATACACAGAATATTTCTGTCAAGACTTCAGAATGGTAACACTCAGCTAGGAAACTATAACTGCTCAATGCCCATATAAAACCCAGCAGTTCTGCTTTTGTATTCCTGCAAAATTATTAAGTTTTACTGCTATTTAAATAAGATGGAATCCCCATAATTAAGAATTTCAAGAGTTGAAGTATATGCTCCATGAGGTTTATGCTGTTCATTTACAATTTTTGGAAGTCATCTTGCAAACCTAACCTACTAAAAATACTGGTGACTGCTGTGATGAAAATCAATTTCAATTTTCTTTACTGTTATAGGGATTAATCCTTGTATCAGGTTGTGACAGTAAAAAACAGAGAGGGCACGAGGAAAACGGATCTTTTTAAACAAAACCAGGGGAGGCCATGATAATCTGCTTTCAAGAAAATAAAGTGACTTTTTAAAAAAGCTTGTTTTGGGAAATAATTATGAAGAATAGTATCTGCAATATTTCATTTTAAACTGCTTTGGAGCAGTCATCTGCCTCACTACTCTTCCCCTAGATATTTTTGTCTCTTCCTTTTTTTACTCTGTTAACAAATTATGTTTGGAAATAAAGAGGAGGAGGACAAGACCATCCGAGATTTTTAGGAACAAAAGCTCTAAAAGATGATATAACAATGGAATAAGGATGTTATCTTCCATCATTAAGCTACCTTGCTAGTGATTAGACAAATATTTGTGACAGCTGAAAAATGCTAAGCATCACATTTCCTTTTTTTTCCTTTGGTAGCATTTGGAATGACAGCAGGTAACAGAGGGAAGTCCAACACATGGATTTTGAGTCTCCTTCTGGAAGAATATGAGGCTCAGGGAACATGGGTCTGTAGCATAAGAAAGGCAGCATGAGTTTCTGTGCAGTTTAGTCTCAATATGCAATACCAAATTCCCACAAAAGTAGGCCAAAGATAAAGTCCTTGTGTGTCACCCTATTCGGAACCATTCCAGAGACAAAGCAGCCCCTAAAGAACTTCAGGGAAGACTCTGAAGCTCTTCTAAATCACAGTAGCAGCTGTGATCTGGCCTGCAATTTTTAACATCCTCTTCTATATCCAAATCCACTTTCTTCAAAAGGACTTACAGAAAAATGTTTGCAAAGATATCTGTGGTGATTTTTCAGAAGTACTAGAATCATTCATTTCCTAGATACACTGAAGATGCCAGAATGTTATTCAGACTGTTAAGCCAGTAACTCTTTTTCCAAATATGCTATATTTCCTGATATTCCCATCCTTGGGAAACTACTTATTTCTTTCCTTCAACATTCTCCTTCATCAAAGGGGAAGCTTGGGTGCATCTTGGGATGCAGTTATGCAACATGGTGTAACTGCCATTGTCTAAAAATGGCCTGTGGGAACAGAGCTGCCAAATGCATGGCTCCACAGAGATGTATGACAATTGGAAAGATGCCACATACAAATCTCCAAGACACTCACTACTCTTCTAAAACGATGTGCTTATAAACCCTTTATAGAAACCCATCAGGGTTCTGATGATGATTTAGACTGTTGTCCAAGTTAAAAAAAAAAGTCAATGCAATCTGTTCAGAAAACAATAGCATCCCAAATGAAACCCTGTGTTCTTGCCTCACTCACTCACAAGAAAATGTTTTTACCTGGTAACAAACAGGAAGATTTAAACCTTCAGGGATATTAAAATATTTTTCTGAACAGCTGAGCTGCAGAGATGATCTCAGGACACAGCTGCTAGTCCTGACATAGTAGCTGCATTGCAGCTTTGGCTTACCTCAAAAGCGTCTCCCACTGAGATAAATGATGCTAACTGATGCCAACAATACCACAGAGTATTGCCAACCACAACTAAAACCCACAGGCCAAAGACAGTATGTGTCACGCACTGACAGTCACTTGCTACTTTCTGTAACAACCTTCCCCACTTCCATCCTGTTTACCTTTGCCCTCTTCACTGCAAATAATACAGCTGTGCTACAAGGAATTTATATTATCACTTTCCCTTAGAACCCCAGCATGTAATCTGGCAACATAAAAATGCTTGTGTAAAAGAACACATGTCCTTCCACCTTCTGTTCTCCATTTTTACGGAGTCAGCTATAAAGAATTGGCAGAATTGCAACTAGATCATTACACCAGAGAGTTGGAAATGTGAAAATGAACCCTCTCAAGAGGCAGTTAATTGTTTTGTTTTTTTTTCAGAAACCCTGAATTCAGAATTGTTGACTTTCTGCAGATTCTTACTAAATTTTAAGAAAAAATAATTAGCTTCACTTGACATTTTTGTGCTCGATTTTTGTGCTAGCATTAAGTATAGCACATCTGCTGTACTTCAACCGCAGCCCAGGGTAGGCATTTCAGGCTTCTGCAGACTAAATGTTTTTAAAATCTTTGGTGGGAGCCTTATGGACTATGAAATATTATGAACACAATAAAGGCTACATGCGAAATAACATATAATTACTATGATCTTATGGTCAGTGTAAGCATGAGAGGGATCATTCATTAATGCTCCAATAAATCTGAGCTGAGTGTTGTGCTCATCAGCTGGCTGCTGATTACACCTAATTAGACAATCCACTAAACTGCAATGTCACTGATGAATGAGCACACTGAGAAACAGAATTTTACCTTCTGAGATACCATTTGCCACTGCATGCCTACACCTTTGTTCCAGTTCCTATCCCAAATAATTGCCTGTGATATGGCACCTAAACTAAACATTTTCTTTTCTGGAGCCTGAGGCTTCATTAAATTATTTTGCCAGACTACAAAGCTTCTGTAAACTATGAAGTATGTAAGATAGTAGGTATGTGAAGTGCACACTTTTCACTGAGTAAGCTATTTTTCCTCACATTAGGTAACAAGACCCACTTTCAGTTTTCTTCTGCTGATTTGGTAAAATATATGGTACAAGACAACAAGAAAATACTCCTCCTTTTAGAAGACCTGTTAAACAGCATATCCACTGAGAAAAAAAATTCTTTAGAACCACATTCGACGCTTCTGCCCAACAGTGAAGGCATCTTTTCCTCCTTTGTGGGCTGTAAGAATAATTTAGTTCTTGCCTCCTATAAGTAAAAAAATTCAATTATCTTCCAGAAGTCATAATGGGGAGAAAATTATACCATTCTACAGCATTTGCCTGAATCAACTTTAGAGCTCCACAAATGGATCTGGTAATAACATAACACATGGCAAGAAATGGAAAATAAACTCCAAAACAAAGCCTTCATGGGCCATATCAGTAACTATTGAGAGAAAGCATTCTGGAAACAAGATTTTCAGATGGGAGAAAGCAGTCAAGGAGTTGCAGATGTCCTGCAAACTACCTGCAAAGAGATTACTTAATAAGACAGGAGAAGCTTCCAGTGATGAGATAGGGTAAAATCTGCATTTGAGGGGAGAAGGATAGAGAAATTCCAAGAAGCTTGAACAAAATTTCTATCAGACACAATGACTGGAGAAAGAGGCAGCATCTATATACAAGAAATGCAGAAAAACAAGTACAGACCAGATAAAATGTTGGGAAAAGCCATGGAATTAAAGATCTAGGAGGAGTAAAGACAAGCCTTGGGGACAAAGCAGGTAACATGGCCAAAACAGAAAGGCCATGAAGGTGCTATGCTTGATATGAAGGTATCATTCTGACTTGGAAGAAGTCATTCAGTTCTCATTTCTTGTGCGAGACACAGCATTGCAAATGTATGAGGCTGAGACCGCTTGGTTAAAATAGCTCTGAGAAATACTAGGTAGCAGTTGCTGGCCTAAATTTCTAGAAGAGACGGGACAATAGAAGAGAGAGCATGAATGAAGAATACCTATCTGGCAACAATAGGTACTTCTTTTTGAAGGCTACTTAAAAAGAAGTAAGCACAACACTAAAACCGGTGAGAGGGGTAAACATGGAAATGAAGGCAAGCACAAATAACTATGCGAAGTATTAATGACCAAATTGGACAAAAGAAAGAAAGGAAGCACCAGAAATGTTGGGATTGGTATGTCATAGGCATGACTTGTAAGAAAAAAACGTTAAAATGGTGAGAAACAAAACAAGTCAAGGTAGAACACAAACAAAAAGGATTAACTTAGGAGTGCATATAAAAAAAGTGAAAATGGGACTTCCCTAAAATACGTAAGCGAGCAAAGCAGTCTGCTGCCTCTTCTAGGTTTGCCATGAAGAAGACAGCTTTCAGTACTGTACGATGTACAAAAAAGCAAACAGAAAATGAACAATGGTGGAGAAGTCAACAGAGAAATCTGCTGTCCAGTCTATTTGCAGACAATCAGACAACTTGAGTGGCTGTAAATCATTACAGTGTCATGAATGTTAATGGGACTTACCCTTTGTGTCATTTAATGAACAGAACAGGGACTACTTGGGAATACAGTCACAGATAGCTAGGAGGAAGGCATTCTAAAAGATAATTTTTTACAAATAACTGAGAAAATCTAGAGAAAGGTTAAAAAATGCAGAAAACCATTCCCCATAAAAATATATTGGAGGACTGAAAGTGATACACCAGCTCTAAATTTAGTTGGATAGAATTTTATTAATCACCATCAGCTCCCAGAATTGGACTTTGAAGGTCCTTTTAACTCAATATATTCTATGATTATACAGTAATAACCCTATGCAGACTTATTTAAGTAAATCTTGCATGGAAAGTACTGTGAGTATTATTTATACTGTCTCCAATAAGATGACTTTCTTGCCCATGAAATTTTCTCAGGTAATTCAGTTCTTTCACTTTAAAGCTGTACATTACTGAAGCACTGGTGACTGAGAACAGGCACACCAACCTGGTAACAAAAACCTTCACCAAATTTACAAAAGAGATAAATAGCTCGAGAGCTGAGAAGGAGGAATATGTCAAGAGCCAAGTGAAAGAATGTAAATCAAACACCCACCTTCTTGAAAACTTGTTCTGACATAGTTTGCTGAAACTGGGCATAGTTTTTCACTGTATAATATATAAAGAGATGTTCACTATATAATATATATAGAGATGAAAAAATATTGTAACTTTAATTAGCATTTTGGACAGATAAACTATGAATATCTCAAAAGAAATTATTGTCAGGAAGGTTTCTGGTATCATATAATTCTCACTAAAATTATTAACTTTGGAAAAAGCCCATTACTTTCTTTAGGCTAAGGAGATAGATTGGCAATTCTAAATGAACAAAGAAGTCTAGGGCTTTGATATGCAGCTCAGAAAACTGTGGAGATGGCTTGAATCACATGATGAGAGACGGATTTTGGGAGTAGCAACTTGGAAGCCATGCTTATGCTTTTCATTTTTAAAATTAAATAATACCAGTGCAAACATTTCAATGCAAAAAATCAAAGCATATGTACAAAAATATTGCAGTAGATTTATACAGAAGATTGTTTTAATTGCAAGATTAAATACTTGTAGAAAAGAAAGCCAAATGGAATATTCTTATTTTAAAACAGAGGAAAGGAATTAATATTAAAAAATATTTGTTCAAAATTATATGACAAAGTACTCCCTTTGAAATTTCACACAGCTTTCTAAATACCCTTCCTACAACTATAAAATATTTTTGTTTGAGGTTACAAAACAGTAATTGCCTATATGCTAAGTATTTCTTAAATGAAGAGAACTAATATGCCATAAAAATGATTTCAAAGAGAATTTCTGCTTGCATGCTGAGTCTATTTCAAAAGTAGCAACTTTATTTCCACTTTTCCATAATGTGTTTCTATGCAACCTAAGTAAATAAACATGCTGATAGTTAACAAGTCAATTTTATGCAATTTACTGCAAATTATAGCACTCTTTTGTTGAATTTTTGTATGCAAAAGCAACAAAAAAAAAAAAAAGAAAAAGAGGCCCAAAATATGCACACTTTTTCCTTTTTTCCCCCATTTTTAGGATATCTTATTATTACTGGAACTCAGTGTCTTGTTTTAAGAAACACACTGCACTTAAAAAAAGAACAAAGGAATGATGCCAGAAATTTCCTTGTAACATATAGTGTGGAACAAATTTTTCAGCACTAACTAGCAATAAACCAATAATGTAGATACTAGGTTATAGAAATGAAAAATAATGCAAAGTAAATGCTCACTGTGATTCCTGGCACAACCGCTTATTACAGAGGTGATTGTAAGGTACTTCGATTATAATTTCATTTTTTTCTTTACTCATATAACTTCCCAGGAGGAACTTCTCTACTTGCTGTTGAAAGCATTTTTTTCAGCCTTTCTTCAGAGAAAAAAATGTATAAAATTGTTCCTATAAATAAGTGTATTCTTAGCATTCAACATGTTTCAATAAATCCAAATTATCACCAAATGTCGATGGGTGATTCCACAAGATAAAAAACTACATTTACCCTTCTTTGCTCATGATTACATCTGAAGCCAGGTGCTGCGCTGTTCAGTTGAGGAAGATTCTGACACCCTTCCCAACACCATGCAACCCCTGATCCCACCAGGATTTTGAGCATAGTGTTGTTAAATTACTTTTGTACCCCTCACTATATAAGGAATGATTTCTAAATCAACATTTTTCCTGGTGAAACCAAAGGCACCAAGGCTGTCTCTCTCTCACCAAACTTGATGTGGCTTTCAGTCAGCCTCGCTGTACAGATCAGAACCTGCTGCTCTTTATCATCTTCCTCCTACCAGATCTTCACACAAGCCTTGACAATCACCCCAGAGTTTGTTTCAAATCAAAGAATAAGACTAAAGTTGTGGTTTTATTGGTAAATATTCTAATGGGTTTATGGTGGAAATCTCCGGAATTTTCCTATGCCAAAGGAAGTACCTGAATACCAAAGCAACCATACTAGTTCAAAAATTTTATCTGTGAAAACATTGCATATAGTTACATTTTTAAAAAGTAAAATGTGTAAGTCTCTTACAATATATTTATCTAAGCTTCTCAGTAATTTTTCATGCGGCACGACTGAGAAAAGAGAGCAAATAGAATAGAAAATACATGGGCTTGCCAAGAATTGAAGTTTTTAACAGAAATTAATAAAAAAAAAAATAAAAGCAATTGAATTATAAAGAAACATTCTGAGACAAAACATTGATTGCTGCCATCCACCAAAAAGGAGAATATAATCAAACTAAAGAGTTAAACTCTACTTTAACATGCAGCAGGAGCAAGATTTTCAAAAGCTGACCTGGGCTGTGAAGAACTCTACCTTCCCAGCTCAGTGGGAGCTGGATATCAGAAATATCTGGTCTGGCTGGAAATAAATCTTGCCTCTGTTGGAGATAGGATTGGGATCCCATCTCCTACTGAGGGAAGATCCAGAACTCCCTGTAAACTAGACACAACATAAGACTTGTGATTTTGGACTCAAGAGCTCGCAGTTTTTGACCAACAAAACTTGTCACTAAGCCAGTTGTCAAGATTGTCAAACCTCAGTTCCTGATCAAACCTCTTTAATTTGGAAAGCTTACAGGAACTGTGGGGGATGGACAACACAGGATGGACTTTTCCGGGAGAGGCTGGAGTGTGTTTTATACAAAAGGGTCTCACAGTCTCTGTCTGCAATGACCCACAAATCCTGCATTTGATTCTCATTAGCATCTAGGGAACCAGGAGAATAAGTAGGGTATTTCAACCCCGGGCTTTTCCAGTTATGTTGACATTGCCATAATGCATGAACTTGCATGGCAAAGGAGAACCACATACCTTTCCCATCAGTAAAAGAGAAGAGAATTGTGCAATGAAGCCATAAATTATTAGAAATTTAAATAATTAAATAATTAAGTGATGAAATGTTATCGTATAATTTAAATGAAGGCAAAATAAAAAGCAATGATTAAATTGATGTGTATCTTAAAATTTCAAAATAAGAGAAGAATTAAATAGTACAGTTCTAGTTCATCAGGTACCTTAGCCAAAAACCCCAATTTTGTGAATCTATCTATGTAAATAAAATTAGCTATTTCAAAAAATTCAGCAGTGAGTCTGCAGCTGACCATATTACCTCTTAAAAATTTAGACTAGATTAGAAAAAAAGGCATTACTGCATTCCCCTATGAAACGAACTTGCAACCTGATGCCCATAAGGGAGACAAGTTTGTTAATTGGCAAATACATGAGTTAATTTGTGGGTAAAAATCTTCATTCTGAAATATTGTGGGTAAAAATCCTCATTCTGAAATATTGTCTAATCTGTCATATGATTACTTCATAAGCAATTGTATGACAGATCAGACAATATTTTTGTGGATGGTATATAAAGAGACATTATATTCTAACCCAGAATGTCTGCTAATTACTCAGTCTGTCAATATAGATGGTTTCTCTCTAGCAAAATTCTATTTAGTGCTTTTTGTAATAAAAGGATTAGGGAATGAGGAAAACTCACAAACACAACTCTTGAACATAGAAGAGTCTGGCCCAAACTAACACAGGGTCAGACTTTAAGTATATATTATCTGAAAAAAATTTGTCTCTAATTTGTAGTGACCTGTAGTACCACAGGTTTCCCCATTACAGAAACAGATCTTTGGTAAGCAACTAAGTCATCATGTTTTTTTACATCACATGGAATCAATGGATGTAGCAGTAAATAACACTGACTAAGATGAGACAGTAAGGAATCAATTTTTGTTTCATTTCTGTAAAGAAGTAAAATAATTAATAATCAAAAATGTTATTAAGAGTTAGTAGGCTACACAAAACCTTTTCAGTGTACTTGAAAAAAAAAACTTGACTTCTTTTTGGTCTGATAACCCCTACTTTCTTGTAAAAATGTCTTACATGATATATTTCTTAAGACATAACTGGGCATTTCTCCCAACACTTTCTATTTCTCATCATATTTCTTTTACTTTTTTTTTCTCTTTTTTTTTTGTCTTTGAAAATCAGCCATACCTGAACAAACAGAAAAATCATGATCTAATTGTGTAAATCAGGCTTTTAATGCCATTGGAAACTGACAGAGATTTCTGAAGGACTCATTACAGGTATACTATTCTTTGTTTTGGTTATAACCAACTATCTCTACAGCTAGTTAAGAACTAACATGGTTAGTTCTTAAGTTAGAAAGCAGAGTTGCAGAACTATTTTCTGTGTACTAGAAACAGAACCGTAAAAGAATGTCACCAGCAGAAAACAACTCCCTATGTTTGCTTATATTTTACAAAATTGCATCTTCATGCAGAGAAGGCACAGTCATTTTTTCAAAAATTCTAATCATGAGATGAAAAATATGAAAACTTTGAATCTCTCCATATTTTCTAAATGTCTAAAAGGACAAAAACCCACATATTTTACATATGTTTCCATGGAAGACTTCTGTGTATGTATCCCTTCTAGCATAAAGTGCAGTTTTAAAGTGTTTAAAATTCATCTGCATTTGGGAGTCACAGTATTACAAAAAAAGGTAGGACAATCTATTACTATGTTTAGATGCAAATAGCCTCCCACTCTTAAAATTACAAAATATCCTTCTACCTGTATTTTCATGGACCTCCATTGCCACCTTCCTTGCTCTCACGTGCATGAACAGGAAACAGATATCCTTGCTCAGTAGCCTCATGGGAGTCCATTTCTGCTTTCTGCCTCTTAGCAGGAGAGTAGATGTCATTTCCTGCTGNCAGTCAGTCCAAGGAAATTAAACAATACCATCCAAAACCAGTAATGAAGACAGAAGGATGATTCCCCATTTGAGCTCCAGCAATTGTGTGAGTCCACACTGTAATATATACAGTAATCTTCAGGGCTGTGACACTTTTTGGACATTTCTGAAATAGTTTTTTAGCCTCTCACTTTTGTACCCAGAAAGAAGGATGGTTGAAGAACCAGACTAGGAAACAGAAACATGGAGAGCTAGAATACATATGCTAGAGTATATTCTAGTTCTGAGTAACAGAAAATTATGCGATGGCTTTAGTTAGTTGCATTGACCTCAGAACACAGGTACGTGTTGCTTTATGTTTTTTGTAGACTCCATGGTGAAATCAGAACCCGAAGCACCTGTGGACACCCACAAAATCTGAGGCCATAAGGAAACTTCACCCTCAGAAATGGAGGTGACCACAAAGCTAAGACATGCCCATTATTAGGCGTCCATTGGATGTGACATTTGGGGATTCCAGTTTGAGACTGAGGTGACTGAAATGCACCTAGGTTTTCCCTTCACACATTAGATTCAAGACAATTGTTTTGGCCTTTAAGAAAATATAATTGTGAAAGAGACAGTGAAGAGATTGCAAAGACAAAGCTAATACTTCCTTCATCCTTATTATACCACCAAAACTCCCAGTTTTTCCTCTTTTTTGTTTTCTTCTAAAATAATAAAATAGCATATGTATTATACTTTGGAGCACATTAATTCTCCTGCAGGATTTTGCTCTGCAGAAAGCATACTTTAGAATGTATCGACAAAGAACCATGAACTGTATTCAATACCATTACTCCCTACTTAATTACTTTTTTCCTTTGGCATTTCAGAGACTCCATAAACCTAAGGGCAAAATAAAAGTTTCATTAGAAATGTTATAAAAAGTTAAATTGCACAGAAAAAAGCATATTAGAGAAAGTCCTTTACAACCAGTAAAGTTCAGCTAAGGCAATACACATGGCAAGGTCTGCTCAAAGAATACCATGTACCAACTACAACTGCAGCAAAAAAGGCAGGTCAATTCCATCTTCCCTTTATATTAAGAAGCTGACTCTATGGGATCTTCTGACCCCGTGTCTACCCTTTGCTGGGGCACACTTACCTCTAATACACTTTTCATGAGGATCAAGTTTCTCCTCAAAGGTAGTCAGGATTTTTTGTCTGCATTATCCAAATGGAAGGCCTATTAGAGTTATGGGGACAGTGCTGCCAAGTCCAGTTGCCATACGCAACATGCCAGAGTCATGAAACTCAAAGTTTAAGACTCTGAAGTCCCTGTGAATATCTTTCATGGACATCAGAACGAATGTGTTACCTTGTGCTGGTCCTGTAATTCAAGGGGGCATTTCTATTGCTGCTTCTTACCTGATATATTTGTACTTAAACCCTGCCACATGGCTGCCTCTGTTTGTCCCCTCTTCACATGTTTGCTGTACAGTCTTTTGCCATCTGTTAATATCTCAGTAAGCCTGAAGCAGTTTGAGTCAACCAAGAACCAGAAAAATAAGAAATCAAGCACCAATCACTAACTTTTTTTCTGTGCTGTGCTTGAAAAGCCATCAAAAGTTGTGTGATACTGCATATTCAATTTTGAAGGCTTGTGCACTACCACTGTCAGATCCTCTGCTTAATAGAAAGGCTACTTGGCAAAGCTTTTCCTATTTCAAAAGAAAAAAATCAAAAGCTAAACTAATTCTGGATAGGAAAAAGTAGATTTATTCACAGAAACTGGTAAAAGTATTCAGTGGGGAAAATTTCAAAGGATAGACTGGGAGGAGATACAGAGCTGGAACATACCACAAGTAATAGCAAATCCCACTATGTGAAATTTCCATGGGATAAACTGCAAAATAGAATCAAGGATAGCAACTCAGCTAAGTAAAAGAAACTTATGGTAAAAGTGTAACAATTTTGAAAAAAGAGAAGATTGGATTTAGAATCCTGCTTAATCTACAGTGCCTCGAGATCTTGCCTCTAAGAGAAGTAATTAACACATGACCGTGGTCTTAATGTAAGTTCCACAACTCACATCAGCTTGTACTGCCCTTTTCATGATAGAAAGGTTTCATATTTCTAGGAGACTCCTAATACATGAAAAGTTACTAGATATGTCTCCTTGTGGCTTTCTTTGCTCGAAAGATGCTTGTATGTGTCCCAATCCTATGATGAGACCACTACCAAAATAAGCATCTAAAAATTCCTTATTAGATAAACGTGAAGCAGTATGTCATGAGATGAGAAACAGGACTTACATTGGATCAGAAACTCTTTGAGATGAAGAAAAGTACTAAACTTTTAGAGAACTCAAAACACAAAATCATAGCAATTAAAAGAGACCCAGGAATCAATAGCATGAAAGACATAAACTTCAATGCAAATGCTAGGTATTTTACACATTGTCCAGATTTTTATTTACTTTCTACTTCCCTATTTTAATCTCTACCTTTGTCTCCTCCCACAAAATCCCCACTGACTGAAAATAACATCTGAAATTGCTGATTATCCTAGATAGTTCTTCATTCAGACATAAGGAAAAGTTTCTTGTTTCCTAATCTTCATCACACTGCTGAAAGAATTACTGTGCTGTTTCTTATGCAGTCATTTCTATGTATTTTTTAATCTAAAATGAATATGGAACATTATTTATGCATAGACTTAGCATGATTGGTTAAAATGGAAACCAAATGAGAAGCAATCAAACAAGCAAACAATCAAAGCTTGTTTTTTTTTCCCTTCCTCCTGCTGCTGCTATTTACACAGTATCTAAAGCTCCGAATAATTAAAAATCATGGTTCAGTTACCCTTCCCCCTGCTAATAATTTATAAGTATAGTTTCTTTGCTTCCTAGTTACTAAGTTTGATAAAAATATACAGAATACTTTTAAAATTTATTTCTGTACAATGGCTCTTCAATTACCCTTTTTGATTTCTTTGTGAGAAGAATGAGCCTGGGGAGATTTTTGATCCCTGGAAGCTAGCCAACGTAATTTCAATTTACATGAAGAGCAAGAAGGAAGGTCTAGGAAACTACAGACCTGTGAGTTTAACCTCAGCACGTGATAAAATAATGGAGAAGATGATATTGAATCCTATTGAAAGGCATCTAAATGACAATGCAATCATCAGGCATGGTCAACGTGGATTCACAGAGGGAAAAAGTTTAACTAATTAATATCCTCCTACATATCTGCCTCCTGGATGAAGGGAAGGTGGTGGATGTAGTAAGGGTGGATTTTATTAAGGCTTTTGACACTGTCCCCTATATCATCTTTCTGGACAAGTTATCCAGCTGTTGCATGAGCAGGTTCAGGATGCTGGGTGAAGAACTGGCTGAAGGGAAGGTCCAAAGGGTTGTAATGAAAGGGGCTGTCGACTGATCACTAGTGATGTTCCTCAGAGCTCAGTTCTAGGGCAAGATCTGTTCAAGATTTTTAGGCAATGATCAAGATTCAGGAGTTGAAAGCCCCATTAGCAATTACGCTGAAAATAGCAATCTGGAATGTGATTTTTCTCCCTTGAGGGAAAAAAGGCCTTGCAGAGTGATTTAGATAGACTGAGCACTGGGCAATCATCAGTGGCATGAAATTTAACACTGGGTTCTGCACCTATGATGATGTAACTCTGGTCACAAGTATGAAGCAGGAGAAGAGTGGCTGGAGATCTGTCCTGCGCTGGGGATCTGGGAGTGCTGATTGGCAGCAGGCTGTGAGCCATTAGTGCGCCAGGGCAGTCAAGAGGGCATATTGCATCCTGGGCAAATTCAGTGCAGCCAGATGATCAAGAAAGGTGATGATTCAGCTGTATTCAGCACTGGTATGGTCTGAGTCCTGTGTGCAGTGCTGGCCTGCACAGTCTATAAGAGGATGTGAAGGTTCTCAAATGTGTCCAAAGAAGGACAACAAAACTGCTGCTTCTATGAGGAGTGGCTGAGGACTTTAGGTTTGTCTAGTTTGGACAAAAGGAGGCTGAGGGATCACCTCATTTCTCTCTGCAGCTTTTGGAGGAGAAGTGGAGAGGGAGGTGCTGACCACTTTTCCCTGGGATCCTGTGACAGGAGATATAGAAATGGCTCAATGCTGCATCAGGGAGGTTCAGACTTGACATTAGGAGACATTTCTATATAGAGAGCCTGTTCAAACAGTGGAACAGACTTCCTATGTGCTCAACAAACCACGTCTCTCAGTGTTCAAGAGACATTTGGACAATGACCTTATTATAATGCTTTCCTGTTTGCTCAGCCTTGAAGAGGTCAGGCAGTGCGATGATCATTGTAGGTTCCTTCCCATCAAACTATTCTTCCTTTCTTTTCCTTTCCCAATAAAAGGCTATGACGAATCATGGTTCACATACTAGGACCAAGGAAAAGTATTAAATCTCTCTATAAATCACAATTGGGAAGAACAAACTGTGAAAAGGAGATTAAGAAATTGACAGAATTTCTTTGTTAATTTAAACAATTTTGAACAATAATAACCAATGTTTAGAACTAAGTAGCAAGTCTACTGCCTTGAAGACCTTTACCACAGCACGGACCCCACAACAAAGCAGCTGCTGCCAACCTTCAAATACCAGATGGTTAGAAAAGTTCCTTCTTTCATGCCTGACACCCTCTTCACCACTCTGCACCTCTAAGGGAATAAAACACCATCATGATAAAATATATTTTATATTCATTGATGCAAAAAACTCATTTTTAACCAGAATGCCAACTTAAGAAATACAGGACACTTAAGTCTGGATTTGTATAATGGAAATGCAAACCTACTCATATCATTCTACTTTCCTATAAGCTCAACAGCAGGACTCTTTTTCTCTTTCTTGTTGAACTTGTTTCAAATGCATACCAAATCCAGCAATGATGTCTCTTTCCAGCCATTCACCTTCTTCCCACACACAAGCTATACCATCTAACATGCCCCCATTTTTTCTAAAACCTAAATTTGGTTTAGATCAACAGCAGCCTTGGCAAAATGGATTAAAAAAGATGTACACCACACCTGCCTGGGAAGAGCAAAATTACTTGTCTACAAAAGTTTAATGTAAATCTGTCATCCAGCACAAAACAGACACGTTTGCAGCAATGCTCTGACTATAACGCAAAAATGTAGCCAAGGACTGCTGGAAAGAAGAAAACACCCTGCTAATGGCTTGCCTTGAGATGCAGTAATGTCTGAGAGGAAAGAGGAAGAGGTGGTGACAGAAGGTTTAATCCAGAGCTACACGATAATAAACATTTATAGCGGCAATAATCAGGGTGATTGACTATCAGATTGAAGGGGAAAAATTATTTCTAGCCACACTTGTCTTTCTCAGTGGCAAGAGCCCAGCAGAAAATTCAGGATTGGTGATGTACATCAATTCTGTCTCTGTGTTATGTACATTGTCCTAAAATGAAAAAAAAAAAAAAAACAAAAAAACTTTTCATTAAGCACTGCATTAATATTTCTTTGCTTTGCAACAAATATATGGATTGCTCAATTTAAGCAGAACATTTCATAAAATATGACATTTGTGTTTGCTAAGCAATGATTAATAATCAGTTGTATTAGTGAATTGTGTCTAAATGCATTCCCATTAAATTTTACTGTGTATGCATCAGGCAGTTACTAATGAACTGAAATTACAATTTCAATCTGAACAATCAATCATTTAATCTAAAGAAGTCTCTGTGTGATCTACCTTTACTACAGAACTGAGTATGTCTCTGATAATTAAAAATGTTACTCACATGAATTAGTACAAGCATGTCTGTCAAAACACAGTTCAGGAAAATACACAAAAAAGATTTTAAAAGTCCTTCCACTCTTTGTCCTTTCTATTTTGCTTTAAAAGTCTGGTTAGAAGGTATTCACATATTATATGTACCAGTTGATGCAAATAACAAATTCCATAAAACATTTTTTAAAATAATTTTCTCATTTACATATTCCAGAATTATTATAGAATATACTTGGGAAATAATTGTCCCATAACACTGTTAAATTCCTAGTTCCTCAGTGCAGAGAAACACCTTCTGAAATGCTGATAGCTATCAGCTGATCATTGCAGAGAAAGATGACCTTATAGCTTTAAATATATAAACTGGGACCTTGTCATTTAACAGATGGTGATGAAGAGCTTCAGGTTGTGGTGCCCTTGTCTTCAAGTGACACATACACATGCCATTCAAGCAGGGTTTTTTGGGAATATGAGGGTTATACGGAAAGGGCATTTGCATGCGTCTGTCTTAAGAATAGAAAAGTCTGGGCTTGGGCCATCAAAATATCTTCATAGTAAGGGAAGTTTTATTAATGTATTGTCAACATACAATGCAATTGATTATTATTAGTTCACAAAACAGGAAAGTGCCAGACACCATTGAAAGGCTACATATATAATCTCATCTCTAACACTGGACAACTACATATCTGTAAAAATGTACTTCAGCAACTGCATAATATCTAAGGATTTAATTTTAAACAGAGATTATTCAGACAGAATGTTAGAAAATATGTTCAGAGCTTGGCATAAGTAAGCAACACATTTTATTTTCTCTTGGTGCAATGTTTAATTGATTCTAAATTTGAAAATAATATTTATGTGATGCTGTGAAACAAAATAATTATCACAAAACCATCTTTATTGTAAAATATTTTACCTTATCTATTATTTTGACTTGAAAAAACACTTAGTAAAGGGGTAAAAGAGTAAAAATATCCCAAAAATATCAGGAAAAAAAGCATATTCCAATGAGCAAGGAATGATACCACATATGTAAAGAGACAAATTTTTCACAGGTAATTTTTATGAGCTGATGCAGTAGAAGAAAGCAATGACATGAGAAAATAATGTTTTAGTGCTATTTTTCATAAACTCATCATAGTTTTAGCATGGCACAAATTTTGAACTCTGTGTTAGTGAGAGTAAAATAACATCTATCCACACAGAATTGTGAAGGATTATGCTTACATTTCTAGATTCAAAGGCACCACAGTATCTTCTGACCATTACTTAAGCTTGTAAATACTCTGTTAAATACTGATAAAATAATTATCAACTTTTCATATTTTACTGCTTTGGAGAGATTAATCTATATGGCAGGATTTTTTAACAAGTATTTGACACAGTATATAATTACCACATATTTATTTTACATTCCATCAGATAACTTAATATGTCAATGACACTTTCAGAATAAAGACAAAAGAAAATATTCCAGATCCAGTACACTACAACACCAGACTATGAAAAAAAAATTATATTAACTACTTAAGAGATCAAAAATACAGGAGGAGATGTGGATTTCTGATTATAACAATAGGATGAGAAAAAATTCAATTTGAATTCACTGTTCTCTTTTAAACCCCTCTTACAATATTATGCAATGCATTAATTTATTTTATATGATGGCCTCTTTCTTTCCTTTAAGGTTCCTAGACTTTTCTTTGCTAGAAAAACTGACAATGGAGAAAAATTACTTGACTCTGCGACTTCCATATGGCAGAAATTGAAATTTAAAAAAAGTATTCTCAGCTTGCAGATATACATATGTGCTAAATGGTAGCATCCAGTATCTTGTAGAAGAGGTTGGCATGGGAACCACCTGTTCATCCAAATCATATAATATTTTCCATGAGAAACTTTCAGGCTTGCATCTTAACTCTGAATGATTATCATAGCCTTTAAACCTCTTGAACCTAGTAGACTGAAACAGATGTAGTTATATGAAGTGCTTCATAACGTTCTGAAATCGTAAGTTTGCTAAGCTAATGCAGCTAGTTTGAACTTAAAATATGACAAATAAGGTTTTAGGGAGAAGTACCAGCTTGGCAGGGGATTGAATCACCTCATTCTTTCAAAGAAACAAACTAAAAACAAACACACTTTTGGAAGTGGTTATCCATGGAAATGGTGGAATCACCATTCCTGAAAGTGTTCAAAAAATGTGTAGATGTGGTGCTTAGGGACACGGTTTAGTGGTGGACATGGGAGGTTTAGCTTAATAGTTGGACACACTGATCCTGGCTGTCTTTCCCAACCTTCGATTAGGAAGATTCGATTCTGTGATTCTCCACCCAAACAGAACAGATGGGATAATAGCTCTCAGCAATGCAATGAATACATTTTAGACAGAAACTGTAGGTTTTGCTCATTTCTATTGTTAGTCTGAAAAACTTGCTGATATTGATTCATACTATGCTACTGATAGACACTCTTGGAGCTGGGCAGAGAAGTACCTAAGGAAGTTCAACAAAGGCAAAGGTAGGATCCTGCACCTGGGGCAGAATAACCCCATGCATGAGTAGAAGCTGGGTGCTGACCTGCTGGGAAGCAGCTCTCTGTGGAGAGCCAGCCTGGGGGTGCTGGTGGGCAACAGGGTGTCCATGAGCCAGCACTGTGTTCTAGTGACCAAAGAGGCCAATGGTATCCAGTGGGCTATCAGAAAAAGCACTGCCAGCAGGTTGCAGGAGGTAGCTGCTCAACCCTAGTGAGGCTGCACCTAGATTGCTGTGTCCAGTTCTGGGCTCCACAGTTCAGGAAAGAAAAAACTACTGGAAAGGGGTACTATAAGGATGATGAGAGGACCAGAAAATCTCTCTTAGGAGGACAGTCTGGGAAACTGGGCTTGTTTAGCCTGGAGAAGAGATGTCTGAGAGGAAATCTTAGCAAAGTCAAGCAATGTCTTAAGGGTGGGTGTCAAGAGGATGGTGCCAAACTATTTTCAGATGCCCAGTGTGATGCCCATCGATGGTACAAGGGACATAGGTGTCCTTGAGTTCCCCAGGACACTTCTTGAACAACAAGTTGTTGTTGAATAGTTTTTTTCCTCATGGAGCCTTACTAACTACACCCAACTGAGGATGTAACTCACAGTATTAAATTTCACTATAGACATCACTGGAGCTAGGTTGGCATTCTTCTGTTTCAATATCCTTGGATACCTAACTGAAATAAAGATGTCCTATGGAACGAAACTCCTGACACTTTCTGAATTCGGAGGAGAATCTGCCTGGAAAATATTGAAAAAATTAGTACTTTTTTAGTACAACAAAGAGTGATTGCTACATTTTCAATCAATTTTCATTAAATTACCCCTTGTGGAACTATTCCTATCAGTCCAAGTTATTTACACATATTACCAAAGTAATAAACTTTGTATGAATATATTAAACCATTGCATTAATCAGTACAACCACATTAACCAGCATTAAATTGTTCAAAGCAATTTAAAAACTCCAGGCATAATTGAAAGAATGCCACACCATCTGTCATTGCTGTAATTCTCACAGTTAAATACTCTTAGGTTCTACAAATTTTGGACACATTTTGATGACTCAAGGATTCTATCTTTATTGAAAAGGCAAAGCAACAAATTGCTTTTTACATCATTAACATGTTTTACTGTCATTGAGATCTTATACCAAGTCACATTTCTTTTCAATTCTTGGTTCCAATAAACTTTAGGAACTTTTTAAGAGTCTTTAGTAAATAACTGGCTTTGAGCCCTGCTAGTTAAGCAAGACAGCTTACACGTCTTTCCCTTACACATCACAGTGTCAAATATTACAGGACAAATAAAACCTGCTCAAATGGACTTAACATTAATATTTTGAGAGTATTTTATTGCTTACTTTTTATTTTTGTCAGCAGAGTTCTGTGGTTCACACCTTGAAAAACATTGGAGATAGTGATAGTCAGGTGGACATGGCTCTGGCTTTATGACCAGCATGAGTAGCAGGCCTCTGTGCTACAACATGCAGATGCAAAGCCTGGCACAATTTAGCTATTTGAATTGTCACATTAAAAAGAAAACAAATTACACCCCCCCCCTCCCAAAAAAAAAAAGAAAAGTGCAATATTTTGTATTAAAGCATCATCTGCCATCCACACCAAACAACAAAAAAATACGTGCACTTGCATCTGCTGGAAGATCCTCTTAACACATCTTACTTTGACTGCAAAAATTCAACACTAGCAACAGTGCTTAACCAATCCATGGTTGGTCTGGAATAACCTCCAAAATGATGTCCTCCTATACAGTTTATCAAACAACAAGAATACTCCACTAACACTGCTGCCCCAGGTACTATAACATAATCTTCCCATTTGTTCATTCTGCCCTCTGTGCTTTTTTTTTTTTTTTTTTTTTTTTTTTTTTGCTATGAGGTACTTTTTTTGTGGTACTTTTTTAATGCATATGTCAATAATTTCAATCCCAAGAATAGGTTTGCAGGTTTGGGCTCTTTTGTTTGTATTTGGGTTCTGCTTGTTACCTGTGGACATCTACCCTGTCTTTGGAAGGAACAAGTACAAATTTGTATGTTTCAGAAAGCTGATGCAGTCATCCACAAGGATTTTCCACAAGGAAATCACTTGAAGTAAAGAGCAGTGTGTGAAACACAAAGCAACTTGCAGGTTTCCTGTCCAGTGCAATTACAGGACCGTGCCATAAAGCAAACTGAATTTAAAAGGAGATTAAAAAGTTTAATTATGGATTAAAAACTGCTACACATTTCTGCTCTATTTCACATTACATGAAAGAATAAGCACCAAGCAATAATGAAATGGAAACAATGAAATATGAAGAGAGTAACACAGAATTCATATCAAACCTTCTGTGTCCAGGCTTCCATTTCATGACCACAATAAAATCAGCCACAGCTTCTGTAACAGTTTTTCAGTGTTAAAACATAAGAACACCTAAATAATTTCCTTCATTATATATGAAACACCT
>VZSU01000219.1:672072-744119 GCA_013398715.1 Nesospiza acunhae
TAAATCAGCAGTAGGGTATAACTACAATTTGAATTACAAAACAACTACAAAAAAAAAAGTCACAAATAGCGGACTGATTTAAGAAGCTGGTTTCTTTCACATTGCTTTTCAGCAAGTAGAAGTTTGACTGATGAACAGGCAGTAGAGTGTATAATTATGCTAAGAATGTTATTCTGTGTAATGGATGAGATTCTTGTTAGAGACACTGCATTAGGGAACTCAGTGTGTCTGACAAGGATTAGATCACACAGTCCACAGGTCTAAAGAGACAAACATACAGAGTGGGTCAGAATTAATTTTAAATTCCAACATTTTACCCAGATGTTGACCAGCCCCTGAAAACAAATACATTTATAAATATATTTATTTCTGGTCCTCAGCTTGCCTTGAAGTTGTACCAGCAGCCGAATTTTTGACTTTCAGTGCACTGGTAATCTTAGCCTTACCCTTGGAGGATGGCAAGGGGCTGGAGCATAACATATGTTGCACAAGCAGGAAACAAATAATTTAAATTTTTTTTTTTAGCATTATCATATTATTGGGCTGCCATCTTCCTTCAAGGTGCCATTTTCCACCAGAGATTCACAGCCACAATAGTGTCTTAATTATACCCAAGTTGAAATATCCTCCTTCAATTTCATTAGTATCCATCCACTAGTTCTTACAGTTGTTTTACTGGGCTCCAGTAGGAGGGACAAAGGCTATTTAAATTCATGTGACCATATGGAACAACAACACAGCAGGAGACCTATGTTGTACCCTACCATATAAGACTACACCATTGGCAGACACAATTTAACTTTATCGTGTATAAAAACAACGGTGGAGGGAATTGATTACTTGGAATGATGAGATAGAGTCTATAGTGCCTGACTTTTAATGACTTGAAAACATTAATTTCCATGATTCCTATGATCAGTCAGAATAACTTGATGCAGCTCAGTTTTAAATATAAAATATCCAGTACTTTAGTGATTACCACAGTTAGAAATATTTTCTTAAAAAGCAAACTGAGGACAAAGCAAAAAGGAAAGTTAAGGAAAATAATTATCTTATCACAGAATCCCACTCTCCCAATAATTGATTCAATTCTATTATTCAACAGAAACGATATCTCTATCTCCTCAGCAGAGACAAGAATGGCGATGACTGCTTGTTTACAGTGGAAGCATGATACAGGGACTAAATATGCATTGATGGAACTCAAAACAAATTAAAGAGAATATCTCACAACTATCAAGGTTTGTAGACCCTCTTTAGTAACAATGTTACGACTCATCTGTATTTCATTCATTTTTTTTCACTAAAAAATGGGTGACTGGGGCTGAGAATTAAATACTAAAACTTCATGGCCGTAGGAAAAATAAAATTAAATCAAGCCTCAGAAAAGGAGGCTTTAGGGGTTTAAATGTGGTAATTACACAGGTCTGCATCATGGTTGATGTACTGTAGTTTCAGAGATCAAAGGACAAAAACAGAATGGAACATTTTCACTATGGCTCCAGGCCCTTATGCTGCTAAGTGACAGGGTGATGGGCAATGGCAGAATCTGATGCTCAGGAAGTTCCACCTGAACTGAGGAAGAACTTCTTTACTGTGTGAGTGGCACTGGAGATACTCAAGAATTATCTGGATGCAGTCCTGAGCAATGAAAAAGCTTTTTTTTTTTTTTTAACAGAAAATGTTTACCTAAGAACTCTTGGCTTAAGACATACAAATAATTTATTTGCATTAGTGCAAAACAATGCATTAGCCCTGACAATGACAATAGAACACCTGTGTTCTATAGTGTTGGGATATGTTCCAGTATGTTCAGTTACCAGCTACTAAGTAGACATGAAGATTACACCACAGAAAGAATGAAGCAATTGCTCATGACTATATGAAGTTATTATATAAAATATATTGTAATTGTCCAGAAAACTGAAATTAAAATGGCTAGGATAGAGTGACTTAATTAAATACTGGAAATAATTTCGAATGTATGATATTGTTGGCCTATTCAAAGCTACAGATGGGAGGAAGTTTATTTGGTCCTTTGCTCTTCTTGTGTATATACAATGCATTTCTCAAGAAAATGCATTCCAGTGCTCCCAAACAGCGATCAATTCACCACATATGATACCCCAATGTTGTCTCTCCTCTTTCAATTCTCTGTTTCACAAAGAGCTTTGAAACTCTGACAATTTTCAGAAACAAACAAACTAAACAAAACAAAATAACTACAACTGCTAAAATGACTAAATTGCTCAAAGGCTTCAAAATGTTATACCAACAGAGCTTTATAGTCCCATAATACTTTAGAGGGCTTAGGTAACCATGTAAAAACTAGCATCTAGAGACCTCTCCTACTTTGCACTTTAGGTTTTTTTCCAAAGTCACTCATTTTGGGTGAAGAAATGAAGATAACTCTAAAAGACTATGATGAAATAAGCCAGAAAATGAAGTTATTTTAAACCTGAGGATTAGTAGTTTTATCAACTAAAGGACAACATGCTGCAAACTAGTGTAACAGCTTAAAGAGCAGCTACTGGGTAATCACTTGGGTAAACACTGCACTCCCAAGAAACTGTGCATCAAAATCCAAAGTAAGCCAAACAAAAAAACCAAGAAGAGTCCCAAACAAAAAAAAACCCCAAAACCAAACCAAAACTCACTGCAAACCCTAGAAGAATCATTCTTCTCCAGAAGAATGGTGTGAGAAGCTTGTCATACTTGAATCACAATGTATTCCCAGTATTTCTTTCAGGTTCCAGTGGGCAGTGAATACCCTATCTTCCAACCCATTCCCACTGACAATTTAACACAAAAAATCATGAATGAACTTTGATAAAGCATACATAATGTTTGCTGTGATATTTTGCAATGACAGAAATTGACTATTATGTTTTGGAAAATAACTTATCTATTTCCAGAAAATAAATCATACTGAAAGGTTGTTTTCCTGAATTTTCAGAGAAATGTTATAATCCTTTACAAACTATTATGCAATTTTTCCTAAAGAAACAATGTGGGCACAGAAAATGTCAGAATTTCTACATGAATTTCTACATAATGCTACGAGTCAATACAAGATTTAAAAAATCATAAACAAAGAAGGGGTAAATAATGAGAGTGGTTTACAGAGAGGGAAGAATTCAGTTCCAGAATGGATGACACTGATAGCTTTATAAAAGACAGTCATTCCTTTACTTTTTTTGAAGTGTAAAGAGCTCAGAAAATTTCCATTCAAGGTAGACCTGAGTCTTCGACTAATTTCACACAGATTAGTCAAAATTCCAGTTCATTTGACTTAAGAAGCTTATACAGCCCTTAGTGCCACCACTGGAATATCACTTTTTTTGACCAGAACTTGACTGGTCTGTTTAACACAATTTTCTGAAGCTTGTTTAATCCAAGCCCCAGCTCTCAATTGAGTAAAAAACAGTGATCTCGCTGAAAAGAACATTAGTGAGCAAGCTGCACGACTGTACCAGCTGTCCACTGCGAAAACTGAGGAAGAAGTGCTCTGAAGATAAAAAGAGCTAAATAACGCAACAGCTCATGCTAGGTGTGATTGCAGCAATCTGGTGGCAATTTGTTGCTGTATAATGAATGCCCAGAATATACTGCAGGCAATGAATCAGACACTGAATTTATCAGTTATCGTTCTAGAAAACTAAATTAAAACATAATTTTTTAATTTCAAAAATTTTAAAAGAAGCATTAAAAAACCGACATTCATAAGTCTATAATTTTCTCTTGAAATAATTGAATCTGTTGATTATCCAAAATTTTACAACTTGTTTTGCTTTTCCACATAAAACCCCCAAAACTTACAAAAAGTAATGCTGTCAATTTACATAATTTTACTTATAAGCCAAGCACTGAAATGCCATACTTTGGAAAAGCATTTTAACACAGTGGGGGATCCATAGAGATCCATTCCATACCTTCTCCCAAAAAATGTAGCTCAGCAGTACTTTGGTTGATTTCTCTTTACATTTTGAACTAGCATTTGCATATTTTGATTCTCCTGATGGCAGAAATTGTCTTAGTTTGCTAACAAGCATTTATTTGTGACAAGAAAATAATGAAAAAAACCTTCAAAAATTAGGAAAGAAAAATATCTGCAGCCCACTTCATTAGTCTCTGGTGCCTTGAAATTGTGCTCAACAAAGTACTTCCAATACCATAAGACTATCAATGCCATTCTCAAAAGTTTATTTATCTTTTCTTTGTCACTGTAACAACCTGTTTTAATGAAAGAATGCACAAACAAGAGGTTTTTCTCATGAAAAGACCTATTTTTCTCTTGATTATTACTTTTAATTGTTCAAGGAAATACTAAAAATCTTTCAAACTGGGCTTGAGATAATATGCAAAAAGAGATCTCTCCAAAGCAATCATAGATCTGACTTATCTTTCAAATTAGTGGCATTACTTCCCTGATTGTGGAACTCACAGCAATGGGATTTACAGTAAACACTATGTATTCTCATGTCATCAAAACATGCAAAAAAACCCATGTAACTAGAGAAGAATGACATCTGGTCTCTGTGGCTGTTAAGGCACAAAAGTAGCAACATTATTTTGACAGGAATGATTTTGTTATTTTAGCACACTGAAGACCAGAATTTAGCCCAATATGTCAGGGCTGAACACTTGTCATTAAATCATTCTACATGGATGTACTGCTATTCACTTTAATTTGTCCCTCAAAATATGAAATCTATTTGGCAAGGTTAAACACCTCACCCATAAACATAGCCCTGAGTGTAAGGCAAGGCAGATTCCTCAGACAGTGTCAAATGCAGCATTCACTGTGCCTCTTTCAAAGCAATCCATTTAAATATACACTGAATTCACTAAATTCAGTTATGACCTTTATAACCTTGAAGCATTAAACCCAGCTCAATTTCCTTTTTAAAAACCAAACAGTCAATTTTCAGTCACTGTTTAACATATCAGTTACCCATCTGCAAAGCAAGACTTAGCAAATTATTAAGCCTGTACTAAACCAAGAGCATGTAATGTCAAAAGTACAAATAAAAAAAATAATTAAAAAAAAAAAAAAACAACACCTAATGCTACTAAATTATTTACAGAATGGAAATATGCAGTATAAATCTGATTAAAATTTTGAGGACAAATAAAAGATAAAGCATGATTGAGAAATGGTCCATGATGTTTAATCTGCAAAATAAAGTTGTTACTTGAACCACATTTAGATGACTAGTAAGACTTTGATACTTTGAATACTGCTTGTACTTTTAAAAGTGATCTGAAATACTATAGGTTTGACATTTCCAAACAAACTAACTCTGCACAATTTGAATTTGACTGGCCTTGCTCTCAGGCCAATTAATCTCACTGACAAATTCAGGCACATAAAATAAAACCACAGAATCACAGATTATCCTAATTGGAAGGAACCCATCAGGATCGTCAAGCCCAGCTCTTAGCCCTGCCCAGGATGTCCCCAACAACAACAATGTGTGCCTGAGACTTTTGTCCAAGCACCTGAACTCTGACAAGCTTGCTGCTGTGACAATTTCCAAGGAGAGCCTGTTCCAGCGCCCAACCACCCCTGGCTGAAGAACCTTCTCCTTATATCCAAACTAAACCTCCTTGGACACAACTCCAGGCCATTCCCTTGGCTCCTGTCACTGGCACCACAGAGAAGAGATCAGCGCCTGCCCCTCTTCTTCTCTCATGAGGTAAGTTGTAACTGCAGTGAGTTTTCCTCTCAGTCTCCTCCAGGCTGAACAGACCAAGTGACCTCAGCCACTCCTGACATGGCTTCCCCTCAAGGCCTTTCTCCCTTATTTTCTTTCCCCAGTCTTTTGGTGATGAGAATTTATGTAACATATGTCTCAGGTTCACAGACAAAATTCCAGTTTTCCTTACATTGGATCATTGTCCAGTGTTTCTGAATAAACGTATGCATCTGTATATTTCAAGCACACTATGCAGTTAATTTTTATTGAACTACATTTCTTGTTGAACTTTATGCAAGCTATTTTCTCACTAATTCTCTAATTTCCTGAGGAGCATCTTGTCTGGTAAGCTAATACTCTTAGTAGCCCTCCTCTGAACTTGCACCAACAGGTCCATATCCTTCTTGTTCTCTCTCCTCAGAGTGGGGAGAGCAGAAGGGCAGAATCCCCTCCATGACCCTGCTGGCCATGCTGCTTTGGATGCAGCCCAGGATACACAGTGGCAGGGACTTTCCTACCCCTGCCCTCATTTACCACACCATCCACTTGAGGCATGTAGAAAGACAGGTTGCCATTGAAGATTGAGGCAAAATATTCATTTTTTTCTCAAATATTAAAGATGACACTGGACTATTCTATTTTTTCATGGTTAAGTCTGGATCCTGAGATAGATGACTATGAACAGACACGAGTTCTGTTGCTGATATATCAGCTAAGAACATGAGGTATTTGTCAAGTAGTGGAAAACACTTTTCTGTTCCTTATGACAAGATACCTGCAAGGACTAATATTACTTTTTTTCAGATATGACATGCTCAAGAAGAAGCTTATGGCAAAATCTAAATGGTCACTAGAGGAAAGCAGAAATCAGCAACATGATGAGGGAATTTTAATTAGCCACAAAATTGAGCTTAAGAGGGTCCTCCAAATGGATAAAATACGATTAGAGAGATGAAGCATCTCTCCTATGAAGAAAGGCTAAGATAATTGGGATTATTCAGCCTGGAAAACAAAAAGCCTTTTTTTAGGGTGACCTAATTGCAGCCTTCTAGCACCTGAAGGGACTCTACTAGAGAGGAGAAGGACTTTTTACATGCTCTTGTAAAAGAGCCCGAAGATGCCCCAATCCTGTGAGTGTCCCAGGCCAGGCTGCACGGAGTCTGAACTACCTGCTCTAGTGAAGGACGTCCCTGTATATGGTAGGAAGACTGGAACTAGATGGTCTTTAAGGGCCCTTCCAACCATGTCCATTCTATGATTCTGCGATTAACATGACAACTATTTTACAGTTAGTACTTCTAATCATCAAGACTGGTTATACTGTCAAAAAAACCCCAAAATTTAATTTTGTTCTGAAATTAAAATGAAGAAAAATCTTTTCCTGTTATTAATACCTTCTGACTCCTGGTCTGTAAACAAGTATGCAACCATATTAGATTTGTCAGCAAATGTTAAAGGTAGTATGAGAGAACTGATCTGCATAACATGATTTAGAGTGATTCGGAAAAGGAACTTTTCAAGACGGGAAAGAATATTTTTTCAATATTCCTGCTAGAATGCTGATCCTGCCGTACCTAATATTTATTCTAAACACCCAGCTTTACTACTCACAGGAATGACAAAATATCACCTGAAACCAAAAATTACCAGAACTAAATTTTATTTTCCTGCATTATCAGCAGCAGCTAGCAGGGTCTTGTTAACACACAATTTATTGTATTAAGTTTTGCGTTACTTTAGGGATTTTGCTGGCTGTGACTTAAGCTGTATTTGTGCAATTTTTTTATTCTAACACTTTGTTTCTAATAACTGAAAAAAAATTATTACAAAGGTGTATTTGTAAATTCTGTGAAATTCTCCTACAGTGAGAGGCGGAGATATTTCACAGGATATGTGGGAAACTACAAGGTGACGAAAATGAAAAACATTTTTGTGAAGATTTATTTATAGCCAAATTGCCTTTTAAATGAGAAAAGTACAAAAGTATAATACTTGCAAGCTCGCATAAAAATGAATTGTTTCTTGACAAGAATGTATGCTACTGACAGCTCATTTTACTACTAGAAATCTCTAACAGAGCAGGTATATATGGTATTACAAGATAAATGGAAAGCTGGCAGCTGCTTTGAACAGCCTTATTAGCTAATATATTAATATATTCAATTATTCTTTTTATAAAGGCCTTGGGGAAAAAAATCCAAACAAATCCAAAACTCTACCAAAATCCGAACCCACCAAAAAACGAAAATCGACCCTAAAGAAACCCCAAAAGACACCAAAAACCCCCAACTAATCAACCAACTAAGCAAAACAGATCAAACTCTTAATCTATTTCATTTGTTACATATCAGGACATTACTTCTTCCTTCACTCTGAATAAAAGAACACTTCAAAGACATTCCAAAAGATTATTAACAAGTGTGGACTAATAGCTCTAGATTCCACCCATGGCCATGCGTCAATTAAGTTCCAGGCTCACTGTCACTATCTGGTAATTTTCTGCTTCTTTTATTTTGCTTGTTCTACTGTATAACTTTTCTTAACTATACTGGAAGCCTCTCTGGCCCATTACTGTGATGCTGCCATGCTGCTAGCAGAATCTGACATTCTTTTCTACTACAAAGGAAATGAAATAAATTGCATTGAGGAGCTCATACTCTTCCTCTGTGCTTGCAGTGCTCTTCCTGGAATGCTCTCCTAGCATTACACTAGGAATTGCAGTTTGGCAGACTTCCTTTCTGCTGCGAGGGAGCCAAAACCAATGGCATGCAAGGATGCAAGGATGGCTAGGAACAGGGTGACTATATGCCAGACTTGCGGGCAGCTTTATAGTGAGTATATTGGGCAGCAGTGAAGTCAGACCAGTAGAAGCAACAGAGATGTACCAGAAAGCAAGATGAGAATCCAGGTGTCACTGCTGGGAAAAAAAAAAAAAAAAAAAAAAAAAAAAAAACAAAACAAAAACCAAACAAAAAACAACAAAACACCACCACCAAAACATTTTCCACATTTCTGAACTTTCTCTCTGGATGACAGAGTTGCCAATTTATCACTTTAACTGCTTTGAAATGTCAGATCATTCATAAGAGATTGATAAAGCTTAGTTCTCTGATAAACATTAATAAAACATGGCAGAGGACTGCAAGTCAAACTGAAAAAAAGAGATTACATTGATCTACATTATGTAAATCAGATTTTTCTGATTCTCTGTCTGAATACATTAGGATCAGACTACAATGTTTGTAAAGTATAAACACCTCTTCATTTATAGCAATTTTTAAAAGTCAGTGCTTTGATGACATTAT
The DNA here is from genome assembly GCA_013398715.1 of Nesospiza acunhae. Taxonomy (NCBI): domain Eukaryota; kingdom Metazoa; phylum Chordata; class Aves; order Passeriformes; family Thraupidae; genus Nesospiza; species Nesospiza acunhae. Next base: position 681,077 of record VZSU01000219.1, read on the forward strand.
TTCTCTAAATACCTAAAATGGGGTTTTTTTTGGTTTTACTCTACAACACAATGCATATGGCAAACACGATAGAGTTGATGCAACATTGTTCGAAATCTCACTGACTTCCCAAACACACTAATTATGTATGAAAATGTACATTTCAAAATACTTTATATTTGTAATTACTGAGCATTTAGAAATAAATGCTCACCTTAAATGTTCAACAGTAGAGTTGCAGTGTCAAAAAGCCTTCAAAGATATGAACTGTCTAAATTAACACTTCTGTCAGAAATATTTTACTTTTTCCACATCAAAACTAGCACTCTCTTTCAACATGACACCTGCTTTTGATAACTTAACTAAAATAAAGTTTTAAAAAATAAAATAAATATTTTAAAAATAAAAGTTTTATTTGTTCTAAATCCACTTCAAATATCAACAAAAATCAGTTGAAGACTGCCTTTTTTATGCCATATTAGCAAGCCTTCTCTTGAGGTAGTGATACTTGGATAGCCATTGCAATAAATACATTTTCTCCCTAATACCTTTCTATTATTCCATATATATTTTCAAATAATATTTGCTGCCAAAAGGCTCAATTATTTTCTGCCCCCACTTCAATACATTAATGCAACCTTCTCCTCTGTAAGTTGTCTTCCTCAGTGTCAAACTGAGATAGTGATGTAAGCTTAGAACTGAAAAACCAGAAAATATGTGCATGTTACATGCATACATGTATCTGGATTTTTGCAAGGATTCCTTCATTTAAGAAAAGAAGGTAGTTTTTATCAAAGATGATGGCAATCCAGTGTTTGACTCATTAATATAATTACAACAGAGCCCCTTCTGGTTTAGATCTGCACAGTACCAAAATTATCAGAGATATTCAGGATTTCCAATGAAAATTTGGTAGCAAAGTCAAGTTTTTTAAGCAAGTCAATAGAATTACTAGAAATTTTACATCTGAACTACCAATTTCTGCACTGGGATTGAGCTCTGTTGACATGATTACAAGGTAAAGGATTAGCAGCTGATTGATCTAAACTAAGTCTGTAGGTAATGATTCACGTCTGGTCTGATCCAGGTGGGTCAACCTGCAGTCTCATGTACAGCTACAGTAAAGTCAGTTAATTTCCTTAGAAGACCAGGAGTTCATACCTACAGATTAAGATCTAAAATTCTGTGGTGATTAAAAATGCATTATCTTCATAACAGCCAACAAAATACATCTTTAACACAGCTATTTACAACTACTACAGATGTCAAAAGCTACAGATAAGGGATACACCACAGAAGCCTTACCAAAACCTGATCATTTTCCAGACACTAATCATAATAATAAACGTTTATGCATAGTATATTCACCAACAATTCTTCTACTAATAAACACATATTTTCTGAAAAAAATCCCTTAACCTCATAGTATATTTTTGGTTTGTTTTTTTTTTTTTTTTTTTTTTTTCTTTAAGAGTAAATTTTCTTGTTTCTAATTGAATTAACAGATGTAAAACTAATTATCTTAAGAGTATGTCATGATGGCCTTTCTTGGTAATTTGTGCCTGCATAACAAATTTTTTATAATTTTTCCTTTTTCTTAATGGAGTGTTTTTCACTTTGAAAGTTACATTCATTTATGTGTTATGTTAGGTTCATTTTGGTGTGTTCATTTTGAAGTCAAACACTATACTGACCTGTTTCCTCTGAAAAATTCTTTCCCATTTCTTGAAAAAAGGAGAAGAAAATGTCTAACTCCAATAACACGTCTGAATGTACTTGCATTTAAAGGTGTCATTAGAGTTAGACGTTTTTTGTCTCAATTAAGCTTCTAAATTTGCACCTGCAAAGCTAAGTGGATTGAGGAAAAAAGGGTTTTCCAGTTCAATTATTGCAAGATTAGGTTGAGACATCACCTGCATGCTGATTAGTTTACAGCAATAACACACTTGAACTTTAGAAAAAATTAAATGGAAAGCTGAAACTACCACAAGGTGCTTTTACATAAGAGTTCTGTCTTTTGCTCATATTGGTGCATTTGTCTTATGGTCATGCAATCAAATATCATATCAAACATGGAGTTTCTAACTATTGTTATGTAATAATTAGTTTTCTCTCTCACTTTATCTTATCATTTGGATTCTAGATGGTTTTGCTGTGTAGGATTCTGGAGGATTTGAGATTTCTTCCACAAGATACTAGCTGCATTTTGATGGCTTCAGCTTTCAATAGCATCCGGGGTTTTTTTTTTTTTTGTTTTGTTTTTTTTTGTTTTTTTTTTGTTTTTTTCCCATCACAAAGTCTATGCAACTCCTCCTGCTTGAAATCAGAGGAAGAAATAAATACGGGAGAAAGTTTATTAGTTTTACTACCTTCCAAATTATGTATCCCCTCTATTCATCCTGACACTTTTAAAAGTTCACTAGGGTGTGCACCATCTTTTTCTTCATATTCCTCATTCATTCTCTGAAAAGACCTTAAGGGCAGAAAAGTTTCAAATATATTTAAGTCAAGCCTGTGCTACAGAACCACACTACATAGAGTGAACTTAACATATATGAACCATTCAAATATAGACACATGTAAATGTAGAGAGAAAACAAAAAAAGTATGTCTTGTATATGCCAAATGGGAATGATCCTCAAGGTGCATTTACTCAAAATCTTCTATTGCTTACAGAACACATTGTATAAGTACTTTAAGATTAACAGTTCCTAGTGGGATTTCATTTTGGATTTTAAAGTGAAGTTTTTTAGTCATGAATTTTCTGTGAATTAATTAGTGCTGATTACAGATCAACAGAAAACTGTTTTCCTGGTTAACTGCATTAAAAAAAAAAATATTTTCATAAACAAAAAGACAAAGAAACATAAGGGATCTCTGTTGCAAAAAGCTTTTACACATACACCCTATGAAAGACAAATACCTGTTAAATTATTTTTTTTAATTACAGTGTTATCCAAAGTGAAAAGAGAATGTTAAAATATTTATGGTACCATCACAAATGGCTAGATTTTTTCCATACTGTCCACAATATATTATAAGCACAGAAATAATCTGGGTTGTTTTTTCCATTTAATCTCTAGAATGAGGAGACGGGATTTTATCTCTAAAGCAACATTCATTGAATTCTGGTCCACAGGAAACAGGCATAATAATATGCCCAAATTATTTGCTGTAAGAAAGATAGAAAACTCACTGAAACAAAACATATATTTCCACGCATGTAGGAAACAAATCAATGGACAAATTCTAAAACCATAAAGGATCATGCTAAATTCAGAATATTCTGCTTTGTTAGTCACACAGAACAAAACTATGCAAGGAAGGCCATGGGTCTGATTTTCATTTACCTTCAATTTATTTGGGTAAAGACATTTATAAGAAGTCTTGAATCTAAGGGTGTGAACTTTTGTATAAACACAGAGGGCCTGATTTTCACTAAGCTTTCCTTACTTTAAATAAGGAATTTTCCTAAAGAAACACAGCTGCTCATACAGCTCTACAAGCAAACAGACCTGTTACAAACACACTGAACTGTAATAATAAATCTCAGTTCTGTGGCCAGATCAACCATTCCCATAGGTTTTTACATTTACTCTTTTCTTTCACTACTGACTATTCTTAGATGAACAGAAACAAGCTGCTGTAACAGACATGTTGACAGCCACTCAACAAAAATCATCATATTTGTAATTGTAAAAACAAAAGTTGATGATGACACTAATTAGCAATTAACATTAGACATTTAAGTGACTAAGAAAGTGAAACACTAATGCATAATATTCTTGATGGTGTGCCTGACAATACACACATCCCATTTAACAGATGACAAAAAAGTAGAAATATTATCTTTCAGGAAAACTATTATTTTTTCACAATCTATCAACACAAGGGTTTCTTAGGACCAAAACAAGATAGAAGCACAGATTTCATTCAACAGCAACATACTAAGATATTCCGCATTCAAGTGTCACAATGTTTTGAAGGCTTCCTAAAAGTGTATCACACTTGCAATTCAAGCTCAACTGGGTGCAATCCATAATGACACTCTGTCAGTCATTATCCACAAGATTCAGTTGATGCCACCTATGCACTTGGAATTCTTATGATAAATACCAAATAATTAATTTAAAAATTGCATTCTTTCTCTCAGACTCTAATGTTAATGGAAAGGAATTTCAGTCCAAGGTCAAGAATTTCCTACAAACACCACTGGAATTTACAGGACAGGGAAACAAACTTTCTCATTATAACTAAATACTAAACAAATGTACAATTGAAAATACATAAGATTAAATGACTGTCTCAGGAAAAAATATACTAGATCAAATCCCTTAAAATGAGTAGCCATTTTTTTACTACATTACTTTTCCCCTTTTTTTCTTCATTTTTTAAAACACATTCTTATATTTTTAGAGTCACAGGATTTTACAATTAAAAAATTATATCATATCCTCAAATTTGAAAAACAGCCTAAATCTTCAAATTAATTATAATTTCTTTTGTCTATTCCATTAAGTAAAGGAAATTAAAACTGACAGAACATAAGGGAAACACAACAAAAACATAAATAAAATTTACAAGCATTATTTTTTTCTCAGATTAATATGAGAATTATTCCTTATTAGTATTCTAATAATTAGTATACTCCTGGTTTATTTATGAAAAACTTTACATTCAATAAAATCTTAAAATTCCCTAAACACATAATCAGATCAGACCCTAAGTACTGACTCAGATTTCAAAGGTTTCTAAAGGGGTAGAGGTGTCTAGTGTAAACAAAAGACCTGGCAGCATTTGACACCTGTATTATCAAAATATAGGCTGACAAGTGACAAGATGAATTTTCAAAGTGACAGTAAGCTGTTGAAAAATAACGTTACACAACAGTGAAAATAACAAAGTCTAAACTAAGTACAATCCACATGCAATAGGCCAGCTTTCGTATTCAAAAAGAAGACATTCATAATAAAATAAGTGGAGGAATATAGTGCCTTAGATATCTGAAGCAGGAGAGTAACTCATCCTAATGCACTACCCTGTTGCCTTCACTTGTACATTTTTCTAATAACATGATCGCCTATGTGTTATATATCTCTTGGACTTTAATTATATAGGATAATGTAATAAAACTCATTTCCTCATTTCCTCATCCTTAACATCTGAATTTGATGTTCTGTCAGTAAGCCAGTTAAAAAAAAATATTTTAACATTACTTAAGAGCAGGTGGCAAAGAAAACTTTATGAAGAAATTACAATTGCTACATTGCTCTATAGCATTGAAGTGCAATTTTATTTATTCTTAGTACTTCTGTATCCTTTTATAAATAATGAAAAAAGAAGAAAAAAAAAGCACCATAATAGACTGTTAAAAGATATGATAAATAATATAACTGAAGATAAAGATACTACACAAATCAATTAGCAGAAACGGCGAGAGAACTCCAGCCTTCTAGTATGTGTCTTCCTGAAAATATAATCATAAGGATTGGCTCTTTGGAGTTGAAGAATGAGAATATGCTTCACTGTGCAGCAAAGTTTTAAACTAGAATTTGTGTGCTCTTCTCAGTTTACTTCATAATTAAAATCCAACCAGAGAAAAGGAAAAAAAAATATCTGCCACTGTTGATGGCCTAGACTGTGTTGGAGAACATTTGAGTGTTTTTTGGTCAGAAATTTCACTGTATTTTGATTCTGCATTGAAGATGCTGTAGTGTCTTTATTCTAAGTAAAAATAGGCCTTATAACATCACAGAAACAATCAGTACCCTCTAAAATATTTTTTAAAAAAAGTAGTCCATTTATATGAACAGCAAAATTCTATTAAGCTTTTCCTTTTCAGTGGGCAAAAGAAAGCAAATTTACCTTTCAGCCTTAACAGAAACCATGTCAACTACCACCATTCTTTTCCACTTCACTAAAAATGGATTTTTGAAAGAGTAGCAGGTGTACAGAACAACCCATAATCAGTCTACAGAGTCCTTATTTTGGTCAGAACTGAAAATGAATAGGAGTATGATTCATCATTCAATAAATAGGAGAACCCACCTGTGTCCAACTCAAAACCCAGTAATCTGTGTGCGTCTCAGCAGACTCAATGGGTTTGGCTACACTTAACATGTTCATAATGCTCAAATGGATCATACAGAGATATTTTATCATTCATACTGAAAACAAGACAATGAAATTCTCTGAATTTCTTCATATTCATAAATATATAGTTCAGTTTTCCTAGTGCTTTACCAAAGCTGATTCAAATTATCCTAGGATTCAATGTTTTCAACCCCATGCATCACTGGAGGAAGAGTGGCTGCAAAGCAGAACAGCAGAAAAGGACCACAGAGTGCTGGTTGACATAGAGCTGAACATGAGGCAGTGTGTGTCCAGGTGGCCAAGGAAGCCAATGGCATCCTGGCCTGTGTCAGCAATAGAGGGACTGGCAGGACCAGGACAGTGATTGTTTCCCTGTGTTCGGCACTGGTGAGACAGAAACTCAAGTTCTGTGTCCATTTTTGCCTCCCTTCAATTCGAGAAGGATATTGAGGTGCTGGAGCAAGTCCAGAGAAAGGCAATGGAGATGGTGAAAAGTCCAGAGAATAAGTGAAATGAGGAACAACTAAGGGAACTGGTGTTCTTTAGCCTGGCAAAAGTGGGCTTTACTGCTCTCTGCAGCCACCTCAGAGGAGGTTGTAGCCAGGTGGGCTGCCCTCTGCTCCCAGGAAACCAGTGACAGGACAAGAGAAAATGGTCTCAACCTGCACCAGGGGTGCTTCAGGTTGGACATCAGGAAGAATTTCTTCACTGAAGGGATGGTCAAGCATTGGAACAGGATGCCCAGGAAAGTGGCGGAGTCTACCCTGAAACACCGTTCCTGAAAGTATTCAAGAAATATTGGATGTGGCACTTAGTGATATGGTTTAATTGATATGGTTGTTGGATTTGATGATCTTGGAGGTATTTTCTGATCTAATCTAATCTAATCTAATTTAATCTAATTTAATCTCATCTAATTTCATCTCAACATTTTATTATTCTATTCTATTATTCTATCTCAAAAAAATACTTTTGAAATCTTCACAAGAAACCTTTTAGCTAAAATCATCTATTCCCATATCTGTTTCCAAAACCCATACTGAATAATCAAGTTTTATCTTCCTAAAAAGGCAGCTTTATTTTATTTTTTGTAAGAGCTGAATTGCATACAAGTCCCTGACCTAATATTATACTAATTTTCTTGGCAGTGCAATGTAGTCTTCACACTCAAAAGTGTATAGAAAACACCAGAATCTGGATGTTCACATCAGCAATAATCTTCTTTCACCTTTTAGTGTCTTTCTGGAGTTGATATCACCAGATGCAACTACACAAAACAGCTGTCTGTCAGCTGCTGCTTCTAGTCATGCCCTGGCCCTCAAGGCTCCAATAATAAAAGACTTAGGCAGAATCAACTTAGGCAGTCTGAAAACATTCACTTGGTTAATTTCATAGCAGTCTCATTTTAAGAGCATTTTGGGGGTGGGAGAAGAAGTGAATGGAATCGTGAAGAAATGATAAATATAACCATTCCTGACAGCAAGTTTGGCAAGTATTCAACACCTTACAGACTCAGGACCACTAGTTAGCACCATTTCCTAGAATGAACCAGAGATTCTGTAGTCTGCTGCTGTCACTGCAAATTCATAGCATCATCATGTGGATGGGAAGACTATTCCAATGTTACCTCAAAAAAAAACAAAACAAAAAAAAAAAAAAAAAAAAAAAAAAAAAACAAAAAACCAAAAAAAAAAAACCCAAACACACAATATTTTTTTAGAAAAGAAGAAATGGAGAAAAATATAGCAAAAAATACACAGACAGCCATATGTAAGCATAAAAGTCTATATTTTAAGGTTTGTGACAATTCTACAGAAAAAAAAAGAATCAATTGTATGGAAACTTAAAAGTTTTTAAACTTTTATTTAAATACATTTCTTCTAAGAATTTTTATTTGCCTTTATGCTTCATAAAATAAACAACATCCAGCAAAGAAATAATTTTGACATCATGAACACTGAAGAAATGAACAAATATTACTATTTTATTTTCTTAGTCTCCAACAACCTATTTGCAAACAAGAAAATATTAGTCAAAATTAATATTTATGTCAAAATAGGTTATTAAAAGAAAAAAAGAAAAAATGCTAAACAAGAAAGAACCTCAAACCAAAGCAAAACCAACCACAACCAACAAACAAAAACCAAAAAACTCTCCAAAAGTGACCTAAAACAAAACAAACCCACAGAAGATCCTTAAATATTAAGCAACACATAAATATTTCAGGACAAGTTTTGGCTCTACTATTGCTTTCCAAAAAAGTGTCTTCTGGCTATATAGGCTGTAAGAGATCACCTAGCTTTTCATCTCCAACTATGAAGGTTTTCTGTTGCAAGATCACAAAAAAATAAAATTATGCTCATCTCTGTGAAATACTCTTAAAAATTATTTTACACATAACCTATTGCAAAACCTAAATTAATTCTAATAAATAAAATGCATCATAAAATTCATTACATATTTGAATTATAGAGGTAGAATGATGAAAGAAAATTATATATATTCTGTAGAGAGAAATAGCCAAAATCAGATCTGGAGTGTAGACTTTCATAGTCCATGGTCAAAATTGGATTTTCAGCCAAGAAATCTCTGTTTGTCATATCCAGCCAGTATATTGAGGATATTAGGAAAGGATCAAAGTACCTTTGGAAATATTCAAGACCTGTTTTTTACAAAAAAGGGAGAATTTTCCACATGCACTTCTTAAACTTGAATGCTGATTACATGACTTGATTGGTGTATGGAAATGTAATGACTGTAGTTTTTTTCACTTGTCTTATAGAACAATTTCAATTGCAAAACAGAATAAAGAGACATTTTAGCACACTGCTTATGGTATTCATTTTCAGTACTCTCGCATTTCAAAAAGCCAAGTCTTGAACAAAGCAGATTTATTCATCAAAGGTGATCTCTTAAAAAGAAAGGCTTTCATTTTGGGAATAGTATATGGATAAAATTTTCGTATTTCCATTAATTATAATCACTCTTGAACTGCTAAGTTCTCTGTCCAGTTGAATTGCAACAGACCAATATGAAAATCTCACCTTGAACACCTATTATAACAAAATTTAATGGAATGTAAAAATGTTTTAACCTTCTTTGAACTATATGTCAAAGTCAATTTGACTCAGCTCGGGGAATGAAATGAACCTTGATATTTTAAAGAGATCTAGAGAAGCCCTTCTCAGTGTCAAAACATAACCCTTATTGTATCTTGGCTTTTTATAGGTGTTTCTTTCCAATGATGTTTTTATAAAGAAACTATTTCCTTGTATATGGCAGTCTTTAATTTCTAATTCTAGTGGTTGCTTTAATATTACCAATTTTTGCTATGATAAATTTTCCATCATATCCAGCCTTCCAATACCTTTTTATGGAGTAACTCAGATGTGGTTCAAGTATGAGCAATTTTGTCAAGTACTAATAGTAGTATTATCCCAAACACAGCTGTATTTCTTGGGTGAATCCAAGATACAAATGAAGAAATTTAGGAGTGCAATTAAAAAAACCCGCAGTCAATCAGTTGCAGAAAGTCTGGATGTAGCTCATTCTTTACTGCTGACCTCCAGGAGTGTATGTTGAGGACAACACCATTCAACATTTTCATTAATGGCCTGGATGATGGGCAAATTGCACTCTCAGCATATCTACTGAGAAATAGAAAACAGGCAGGAGTGATTGACATGTCAAATCACCACAGGTCGCCACACTTCAGGTGAGAGTCAGTGGGAAAGTGATGGTTATGACATTAAGAGTGGGAAGTTCAAAGACCTCTGCCTGGGAGAGAATGACACCAAGAAATAGTTGATGTAGCTGTCCGGAAAGCAGGTCTACCAAGAAGGACCTAAGGGACCTGCTTGACCATAAGTTGAGCATTAACCAGCAGTGTGCCTTCAGACAGTCTCCTGTGCTCCATTAGAAGTGCTGTCAGCTGGTATAAGGATGTGATCCTTCCCCTCTAACCAGCCCTGGTGAGGTACTCCTGGAGTGTTGGGTCCTGGACTCTTATCTCCAGGAGACATATGGATATTCTGAAATGAGTGTAGTGTAGAGACACAAAGACATTAAAGACCCAGGAGGAGAAACTAAGATAACTGGGACTGTTCATACTGGAGAACTCTCAGACAGCAATCTCAGCTGCATGGAAAATACTTAATGGGAAGAGATCAAGAAGACAGAGCTAAGATCTCCAGACAGCTAGTAAATCTAGTGACAGAACAGAAGGCAACAGGCACAGACTGAAATGCAGAAATTCAATACAAATAAAATATTCTCTAATATGAGACTGACTGAACACTGAACAGGTTGCTCAGAGTCTGTAGTCTCCCCACCCTTGCAGGCAGTCAATACCAACCTGGACAGAGCCTGGACAACTTGCTCTAGTTTAGCATGCTCTGATCCAGGAACTTGGAACAGCTGACTTGCATGGGAGTCACTAACATCAGCATTTCTGTGATTCCATAATACCACTGTGAAACCATTAAAAAAGACTATGTATTCTGCACTAACATATTACAGAGGTGAATTACACACAATCAGATGTACAAATGCAAATGTACAATTTCTGTCTTAAACCAAGTAGGTACCTAAACATAATTTCTATCATTAAAACCACTCTATCCTCTCTTTAAAATGTACTGTGAACTGTGAGAGTTTCATGTAAAACATTCAGATCTCTGAAAGCATTCAAGACATTTGTATAATTAGTTCATTAGTTGCTACATATGTCAAGATATGCCAAGGATGTACTGAACACCAGGTGTGCACTGGAACGTAGTCTCTTTCACATCTATGAAAGGGAGACCATAAAAATAAACAGCAGTCATTGACCTGCTGAATAATAGGAGACTGTATTAAAGAAGTTTGCTACCTTTGTTCAAACCTCATAATTTGGATACAGTACACTGGCATAAATGTGTCAAAATTGTAGATGTCTGTTATTAACCTCATGCTGCTTCCCAAGAAGAGGGAACTGTAGAGACAGAAAAACTATTGCTTTTTCTTTAACAGATAGGCATCTCATACCATGAAAATTTATTCACCACAGAGACAGAGTAGGCTAGCATTATTATAATGTAATTTACAAAATATATTTCCCCTTATCTCCTTTAAACATGTGCCCTGGGTAATAAATCTATAAAATGTAAAGAAAACAGTGCCAAAAGAGCAGTAAAGAAATTATTTTGTAGAAACTGTCCAAAGAAGAATAAACATGGTCTTCTTCTCCTATCATCATGCAATAAATATTTCTGAATTTTTATTTTAGCTATCATGTTGAATCATATTCAAATACTCAAGATTATATTAAATATTCAAAATTACAAAATAATTTGAGAAATAGAAACTAAATGCCATCAAAAAAGAGAAGTTCTCCAATAAACGGTTGGTTCCTCTTGTGCATAGCCAGAAATAAAGAGTAAGTTTAAGTTGCTCAGAACTCTGAATTGCAATACCAATAAAGAATTATTGAGAATTGATACTTAGAATTGAGAATTGAATATTTATTAAGAAAATTATTATACAGCTATTAATATCTAAATTATACCAGGAAAGTAATCTTAGTACTGTAAAATTATTATCAGCATATCATCAGGGTTTAGTGCACAAGAAATAATTAGTCCTTCCCTTTCTTATGCCTCTGCTTCCAATTCTGTGCAGCATTTATGAGAGTCTCTTCACAGCTGTGAGTGTCAATAAGGTGTGCTGCAAAATGGTTTTATTTCTGTGCTTCTCTTCCAGAAGTGGATCACTTGAAAAAAGAGAAGCTTACTCCTAAATTCAAACTTCAGAGTATGCTTTACTAATATAGAGCCTGGGAACCTGAAGTAATCAATAGTCATGTTAGGAAGGAAAAAGAATAGTGGAACTACTTCATATGTCTTCAATTTCCCTTTCATTCACAAATATATCTGCAGAAACATACGTATGTGAGGGCTAATATGACTATCCCAATCATATCCCATATATTATCACATTTTTTCTTTCATCTTCATTTTGCATTCTACCCTGTGGAATTCTGTCTAATAAAGATGGGACTCTAACATGCGGCTGTGCCATACAAAACACATTGTGTTCTTCACTTCTAAGAACAAATTATTCATTAGGCAGAAAGCCACTCTTGATTTTTTGCAGTCAATGGATTTTCTTTACATAATCACTCAGTTATTCACTGAATGATAGGAGGTGTCCAATTCACACTAGCAAATCCTAACACCAGAAAGAAACTAAGATTTTTCTGGACTATATTCAGGATGCACCTATGAAAAGACATCACATAAAATTAAATTGGTAGTGGTGCACATGTCTTCAAATACATTCACTGTGATTTGTGCCTGAAAATTTATAATTTCTCTCTAATAGAAAACAGTTATGCTCTTATGCTGTATGATTTGCCATGTCAGCTGCAAAGTGTGCAGAAAAGGGTGATGCAGCACTCGTGCTCTGCCTGTTTCTGATTGCCCTGTTCTGTGCATACAAATATTCAGCTCCTAGATGGCAGAACCTTATGCTCTTTTGACACATCTGAGACAATCCTTTAAACAAATACTTCCACATTTTCCTTTAGTTAGAGGTTTAGTTGAGCAACACCTTAACCAGAATTTTTAACTTGGGAATTAATTGCTTGAAATCACTGTATACTTTTTTTCTCTGTTTCTTAATTGCTATACTGAATTAGAAAACACAGTACATACACATTTTAATCATACAACTATAAGAAAAAACCCAACAAAAGCAAGACAAGCACAGGCTCTATTTGCTTTGCCATGGAAAGGAAAGGAAGTGTTGACACAACCGGTATAATTGGAAGACAGATACGCCACATTCACTGTTCCACAGTACAATAATTCAGGTATTTCATTCTCCCTACTCTCCCGCGCACACTGCCTTTTGTTGCTGTTGCAATGCAAGTAGCTCATGAATATAATATAACCACATAAGCTCAGAATATACCACAGCAAGACACCTCACCTTTACCTCAAGGCAAGATCAGCTATGCATGTAATTCAGAATTCATCACAAGATATTTGTTCAGTCTGTCTTTCGAAACTGCAATGATGGACCAACTACAACCTCTGTAAGCAATATTCAGTCAGCCTTAGCAAATTAATGTATTTTCTAACATGTAGCTTACAGCAGGAGCTAAGGAAAGCACTCCAATTCAAATGGACACTACAGATTAAAAATTACATTTTCTCTTGAATGAAGTCGTGGAAATCACATATTTTCTGAACAGAGAGAGACATAGCTCTCTTAAAATTTTCTTAAGAAGCTGTGAGAAGCCATGAGAAAGCTCAGAGAAAGAATTAAAACAATTATCTCAATCTCTGCACCTAGCAGACAATCTCTGTTTTTCAAAGACATTTACAAGAAGGAGTTGTCTCTTCTTGACCAATAAGTGAGAGAAGATTCCTAAAAAGCAACCAACTCTTAAATCCACCATTGTTTTTATAAGAACCGTAGAATTCTAATAACAAAGTACTTTTTTCATACCTTCTTATCATGGAGTCTCTGTATCACCTTTGTCTGTCCCCAGTACCCATTCGATGATATAAAGTGATAAAGAAGTTAACATAAAGTCTCTTTCTTTATGAATGTTATACAATTCAATTTCTTTGATTATTTCAGTCAGCAGTGTATATATCCTAGAACTGACTCTCTGCAATTTATTGATGCACAGAACCTCACTCGTTTAAGGAAATGAATACATGAACAATATGCAGGGAAGTATCTAATGGTATTTTTAAACTTTAATTTTCACATTTTCCTTTGGTATTTGGTTACTAGATTACTAATGTTTGAACTTCCAGTTTCCAGATGACCATTTTCATTCCAAGTTGACTTTTAAAATGTATATGATGGTTTGATTGTCAATTTGGTTGGTCTTTGAGTATTTTAGCAGTAAATGAAAAGTTAATATTGCCACCAGAAGCAAAAAATTAATCAGATCTTTTCAGGCATCTCCAGTTACTAAAGGAGATGTCACTCATGTAACATTACCACTTATGTGACATTCTATCTGCACTATTATCAAAATTCAGCTTAAATGTCTGAAGGAAATTCCATGATTCTAAAACGATAAAACATAAGTCCTAACAAAGCCTGCACAGTGTTTCCCTCTGAAAAGCCTGGCCATTAGCAGCTATTGGTTGATGTCAAATTCAAAATCAAATTAACTCTTATGCTCTCAGCAGTAAGTTGAAAGGCGACATTTCCTCAGCAAAATCAAAAGCAAACAATGAAAAAATAAAAAAAAAAAAAAAAAAAATATAAAGTAACTAGCTCAAGGATATTTTGACAGATAGCATCCTGTTTAAACTAAAGTTATGTTTATTACAAGTGATGATTAAAACAACTTTTGCATGTCCTAGGGGAATTTTGGTAACATAATGTCAGTAATATTTGCCAAGGATCAACTGGCTCATCTCCCAGATTAATGCAATTTATCTGCTTTTTGTAAAAGAGGGGGAAAAAAGACAAGGAAGTATAGGGAAAGTAGATTAATAATTAAATTTCACTATCTTTTCTATCTGTTTCTTTTAAAGTAATTTTTCTCAACTGTGCACGTGTCAGGGCTAAGTAAAAGTTTCTAAAGTTGCATATACATCACTACTTTAAGTTGAAGAAAGACTATGCATTTTATACAAGCATAAAGTTAAATTTGATCACAATTCAACATGTTCCTTGAAACAAAGAAGCAGGAACGTTCAGGGGTCTCAAAACAGAGACCTGAAGAGCACTGAATTTCCGGAAAAAAATTAGGGACCTGAGAAATCAGAGAAGATATTGAATTTATCAACCACAGTAGAAGACAAGAAGGTTATTTACTCTAAAGCGTTTTAGAAAATACTTTTTACCTTTTCACTGGTATAACCTCATTTATTTCCATAGTGTCACTCTGGATATAAAAGCATTAGCTCAAGTACAGAAATCAACCACAAAACTTTTCTCAGCAGATGAAAGTGAATTTATCACATCTGAGAATGTAACTCCACATTTCAAGCTCCACATTTAGTCATTGATTTTCTTCAACAGCAAGTAATTCCCTCTCTTTTTTTATCTGAGCAGTAAAAAAGATAATAAAGGAATAATAAAAGCAAAATATTTTGAAACATTTCATTCACCATCTGGATTGGCAAAAGAAATATCAATTAACTTCCATTTCTCCAGTTATTAAAGACTTAGTGTTTATTAAAATGTATTTGGTTTCAGTGCCTAAATATAACTTATAACTTTAATAGTTTACAGAAGTGCTCTGTTTCCCATTTTTGCATGGTCCCTCTAACCATGGTCCTTCCTCCTCTGTCTCTCTAGGTTACCAGAGTGGAAATTGCCTGCAGCCCATATGAGAGCCTGGTGAATAACATGGTGGAGGAGGTGACTGTTTCCTGAAGGACATAAGTCCTTGGGAGGAACCCCACACTGGAGCAGGGAATAGAGTGAGAAGGAGGGAGCAGCAAGGAAGATCAGTAACACACTGACCACAGCACTGATTACCTATCCTCTTCTGCTGCTCAGGATGTTGCTGGGGAGCAGGGAGATGATTTGGGAATGAGGGAGTAAAGAGGATTGTGGGTAAAAGGAGTGGAGAAGTGGGAGGAGGCGGGTTTTAAATTTTGTCTTTGCTTCTCAATATGGAAATATATTTTAACTGGCAATAAATTACATTAATTTTCCCTAAGCTGAGTCTGCTTTGTCCATGACAGTAATAATTTAGGGATCTTCCTGTTCTTATTTCAACCTACAAGTTTTTTTGATTTTCTCACCTTGCCTCTGGTGGCTGGGGGTCTAGTGGCCAGCCTATGTCAGGCCACCACACCATTGCACATAGTTACCCATCCAGATAAATTTAACACTGCCATACCATGATTTTCAATTGAGTACTGAAGAAGCCAGCCAGTTGTACATGACATATTTATAATGAGAGCTAATCAACTTTCCTCTTTTAAGGACCAGAATCATAATTACAAATTTTGTAGAAGTGAGCATCATAAAATTTTCAGTACTAAAACTGCACTGGGTGAAGCCACCACACTTTCACTTGCCACTGTTGTTATTACCTAAATAAAGAATTAATGAAATGGCAGTATCATCAAGGAAAAAAATATTGCTGTCTTTTGAAGGTTCTGACCAAAAATTGTATTTTGAGTCCATCCATATTCAGACAGACAACACCTATATTTCAAGTTGTAGTGTGTTGTGCACATGCAGACTCTCATACATTTCTCAGGCAGAACTGAGAAAAAGAGCAGCTCAGGATTCACATATTTTGAAGACACTGCTCTAGAAACCATTACAAAATATGTGTATGCTTCCTCCCTTATGCATGGCAATTTTCCCACCACTGTTTTGTTTCTGCAGTCATCCCATGGCCACCAGTATCTGCAGCAAAATCAGCCATGTTATGTCAAAGCCACACAAGCAATGTATTGCAGGGGAAGTAAGAAAGAGAAATAAAGAGCGCAGGCACATACATTCTGGAATACATTCCAAATTGCAGCTATAAATGTAAAGACTTCCTGCCTGCAATTCAGCTTCAAAGAGACAAAAATTGAAATATATTATTTATTTAGTAGCCCATACATATGTGTTTTCATAACACTACCAAAAGCAGAAAAAAAAATTAAACAATTATACTTCAATTTCATGTATATGGGCTGTTGAAGAACATCAGACAAGGTTTTGCTTACATAAAAAAAAAGAAGGAATTTTATAGTGTTTCTGAATTATCTCTTTATGAAGTTCTAATATTGATTGATATCTAATCAGATTTTTATCAGATTTTTAATTAGTCAGAGGAATGAAACAATAAGTGACATTCACATGTTGCTAAATCCTTCTCCACTTTGTGCTTGCCAGATAGTGGTTTCAGTATGCCAAAGTACCTTATGAGACCTTTTATTCTTTAAGCTGTATTCTTTGGTATAATCAAGTAACAGATCTCAACATGAGTCCCAAATATTATAATGCACAGACTCTAAAAGTTTTGTGTAATCCTTTGTTTCAAACATTCAAATTTCAAAACATACACTTTAGTCTCTGATAGCTATATGAATATTGTCATTATAAATGTTATCCTAATTTATGAGGAAATAATTTTTTTTTCATCATTATAATGTATCTGTGTTCCTAGTTTATGTGTGTACATAATTCAGACAGAAATTACTGCTGAATTTTACTTTAAAAACTTACTTTCTAGAATCTGATAATACCAGGAAAACCCTATTATATTACAACTTTATATTCTCGTTATTGGTTGGATTCCCAAAGCAAAGAAAGGACTTGTGATCCTTTGTCCAGAGTAAGTGGAAGCTACATCTTAGCTGCAGGATAACATTTTTAGCTTGATCAAAAGTAAAAAATCAAAAAATTCTGAGACAGTTTTTTCTACATGTATAGTCAACCGAGTATCACATCTTCTCAAATAATAAACTACGCCAGGTTAGGCACAACTGTGCATGTGCACATGATTTATCTTATACACATACACATATAAGTTTTCTCTTGTACCTTGGGATCTTGTTAGTAACACTCACAGATATCATGTTTCCCATTTAGAAGTGTGATTCAGCAATCACTGGCTTACTGACATGGCAGCATGTAAATCATACTAGCAAAATACATATTAGGATTTCACAACTTTCTTCTTATTCAAATATTTCATCATCTGTCAAAACATGAATAAGAGAGCTCAGAGGAGGTGCTTCCTTTGCTACCATAGTCTAAAATATTTTACAGAGATTCAAAATCTCTTATGCATTTGAGAGATATATGTTATTTTATAAATATATACATTTCAGATATATACTTTATTTCCTTTCAGGAGGGGTAAGGAAACTAGTGTAAGGACTTTGATATTATGTCTTGCTGTCAGGATTTGGCTATTTGCTGCCATCCATGAGAAAATAACCACTGCCCAGGACTGGAGCTGCCTGGCCACTGTCCTGCTCCCTGGTGAGGTGGTGAGGCATAGTAAAAAACCCCAGAGTAGAAAATAGGTAAAATGTATTTTTCTGTGTCAAGCCAAGGCCGAAAGGAAAGCTGCCTCAGTGAAAGACAAGAAGATAAAGAAGGAGACAGCGAAGAGAGATAAAGGAGAGACAGGAATGCTGCGGGAACAGGGCAGAGACACAAGAAATTCCTTCTGATAAAAAGAACTAGCAGCAAAAGTCACTATGAAATTCATAAAAATGAATATGTATGAGCCTATTGTAAAATTGTATGCATATGCATTTGTAAGGGGGATAAAAGGAGTTCTGGAGTTCACAGAGGTGTGCATGCCCTTTTAGGAGAGCAATCTCTGCATGCATCCAGCGCTGCAATAAATAACATACCGGCTTTACAACTTTCACAAAGTTGTGGAGTTTTCTCTCTTTCTCTGTGAAACAGTGCTTTGACAGTCCTGGCTAACTGGTCCTTCCTTGCTACTGTCATGGGGACAAGATCTTTAAAGCTTAAGTATGGCATATATGGCCTTAACATGCACTATCATCAAAATCAAGTTGAGTCAGCTGATTCTGATCAAAATTACAATTTTAGGTGTTGTAGTGCAGTCATCAGAAATTAATTCCGTGCATTGATAAGATGCAAGAAACCCCTTTGACAGAAAAGAGGGCAGAGTCTTCTCCTAAGTGGGAAGTAGAACTCAGGAAAAGGTGCAGCTTCCAGAAGTCTCCAATCAGGAAGGAAGCCCAATTCCCTCACGCATTAAATAGTGGTTCTAAACACAGAGGAGGATTCCAGGGCTCCCTGTCCACAGGGTTGGTTGAAGAGTAATGCTTACCTTTTTCAAATACTTCTTTAAGCTGTAGAAAAGGTACAGAGGTTGGGAAGAGTAGCATTTTAACAAACAATGAACAGTGTTCATTTAATGCTCAATCTCTCAGCAACACTACCCCTCTTTTTTTTTTCTTTAATCTGAAAATCAGTAGTCTGTTACATACATAATGTTACTGTGTGGTATATTGATTAATAAAGAAAATGATAAATCATTGTAAATAGAAATTTAAGTCCTGTAATACAATGAAGAGGTGATATTTTGAAATGAGTACATTAGACTTAATACATCACAAGTTTAAATGACTGTTTACAAAGCCCAGGACAGACAACATTTCAACACTGACATTCATGATGTACAATATAGCTACAAAAATTTTAGGGGTTTTACACTCATAATGGCACTGATTATAATTCTAGGGATATATTCCCTAAGTTACTACTGTAAGTTACTATTGTAACATTGTGCTTTACTTCATAAGGTGTCTAACATCTACATATATTTTACCATTCCCTTGGTTACAGTAAGAGCAACATAAATCCTGCATAAAATGTGGCCTGTAGAGTAAAAAACTAACCATAAAGTTTGATGAACTAGATTTTTTTTTCAAATGTCCATCAATAACTTTCAGATTTACAGATTATCAGGAGTGAAGTAATTTCATAATGTAAAATGTGCATGGAGAAGAGTAGCATGTACATGGAGGACTATACTCTCTTTAAACAACAACAAAAAAGTCTTCCTTATTACCAGCCCTAAATCCATCACGTGCTGCTTTACCTTCAGAACAGGTAATGTACTCTATGTGTCTGCTTCATTTAGATTTTAGTGTGACTATCAAAACATTAGACTGGTCTTAAGAGACACACTGTAACAAGCATGCTAAGCATTTGCCTTAACTGATAATAGATACAAACAACAGGTATACTTGCTAAAACAGGTATCTTTCTAATTGGTTCCTGTCCTTTACATCCTGGTAATATTCTGCTTTACCACGTTACATTAGAACTCAAGGCAAACAATTTTCAAAGCTAACTTGCCAGAATGCAGCCTGTCTTAACTGCAAAAAGAGCAGGGTCAATCTTTGTCTAATTCACTGCCCTCACTCAGCTCAGTCTGATACTCAAAGGTAAGGCTTTCAGGGCAGCTACCCTGTAAATTGCTGAGGTGTGTCACCCAACTACATCTGCAATGTGGTTGTGATGCAGAAGGACAGTTGTACACATGGCTGGAAAAGGAATAAACAAGTTAACAAAAGAGCACAGGAAATGAGACTCGGCCAAATAAAGGAAATTTTACACTTCCAAGAAAGTGCAGTAATACCTATTGTGGTGAGTGGCCAGACTGTCTCCAAGATCAGAAAGGTAAATTTGCTTCAGAGAAAATTATTCTATTCAGAACATCCAGAGGTCTCAAAGGAGGTCTGGAGATAAAAGCTAAAAATGGTCCACTGAGAATGGATAATGTCTGACACTGAAGCATGCAAGTGCAGAAAGGCACCCAGACAGCAACAACAGCACATCAGCTGAACAGGCAGAAGAGATTTTTTTCCAGCTCAAACTCAAGCTTTACACTTAACTATTCCCATGAAAGCTGCACTAATTGAAGTCCACAGGGGATGTGCACTGTGACCCTCTGATGCTTTTAAGAGACAACATTACGCCCATCAAACACCAACAGAGTTTTACAGCTTTGACTTACAATTCATTATACCTTTCTAGCAGTATATTTTGGTGCACATCTAATACACAGAATGAAACTTTTTTCTTATTGAATATGAACATTTCAAAGTCCTTGTAAGTGAGTTTAAATTATTTCTGCCTGCTTTCTATGTTCCTTAGAAAAACTGGGGCTGCTAGCATTAGACAGGCAGCTAAACTCTTCAGTTGTTCCTTTATATTATCTTAGATCTTGGGGTGCAGTTTCAATTTTGAATAAAAGTTATTCAAGGATAGTTGCAAGTTTTCCTTTCTGTGTCATCAATTTCAAAGGCTTAATAAAAAAAAAAATCTCCAATCCTTCTTAATTAATCTAATCCATACAGCACTTCTACACTAGAAGAAGATAGAAGATAGCGTAGATAGAGGCTATCAAAACTAATTTTATATGTGAAGATATCCAGTCATAAAAAAAAGTATTCTAAAGTAGTCCGTTCGCTTTTTAGTAGAAACATTGCCTTCCTTTTTTTTTAATAATAACAAAGATATAATTTGTTTTTAGGTAAGGCTAGTATTTAAACTGGCAACAGGTAGCACTTACAGTTTAACTATAAATATATAATATGATGGAGAGTCATTCATGATGTTTAAAAAAAAGTAGATGTAATTCACAAGAAAAGCTTGTTTTGACAAACCATATCTGTATAGTACATATATTGAGTATAATATTTTTCTGATGGCCAGGTAGATTGCAACAGTTACCTCCCATTTTTAGATTTACTTTTTTTAATGTTTTGAGCATTGATTGAATAGGCTTCAACAACTGAAGTGAATCTGCAATTTTATTTAAAAATAAAGTACTCTTCAAAGGAAAAAAAGAGGTCCCTAGTACAACTACATGATATAGAAAGGCTCTAGGTATATTATTTTCTTTATTCTAGTAGAGGCAAGAGAGAAAGAGACAGCAACATAAGAGGCAGCAATACATACTGCATAGCACAGAGGAAGAAAAAATATAGAAACAAAAATATAGGTTAAACTAAATAATAATCCATGAGGTAATATAAAGTAAGCCCCTGTGTGATTAAAGCAATATTACCATGAAAGCAATAACACAAGGTTGAACTATAAATTTAGATATGAAAGTGCATGGGAAGGAATCAATATTACCTTTTAGAGCTGACAATGAAAAGGGTCTAAAGATATCTTTAAAGATTTTGAAAAAAATACTTTTTTTTTTTTCTTATCCTCTAGATACAGGATTCTGTATGAAAAAGATTAACAGTTACAGCTGACTTGCAATGAAAAATTGCAATGAAAAACAATGTCAGCCAAGATAACTTCAGCTTTGAGTCCTGTCAGATTACTTTTTCCCACAAATATATGTCAAAAAAGAGTTTAAGCCAAGGATTTGAAAGAATTTTAATGTATTCCAACAAGTGTTTCTAAAAAGAGGTATCATGACAAAATGTGTGTGGTGTTTGTCTCAACAGAGAATAGGCAGACATGGAACCTGGCAGCAGTGTAAATCTTCCTGCACATCTGAAACTTCTTTTGAAAGTTACTTATAAATTGTGTCAATTAAGTGCCCAAAGGAAGGTATGATTACAGTAACTAAAATTGGCTTTTGCTCTAGTATTTTTTCTATCTCAGTATTTAGATGACAAATTATCACTACCACTTATATAAAAGCACCAATACTTTATCTAAATATATGCATACCTTAAAAGTCACACAGTTGTGGACTAGCTGCCATTGTTCTGCATATATAGTGCTACCCTGATCTGAATAAGGCTACAAACCTCCTTTAAAAATTGTGAAGTCCCCTACCTTACTCTAGGCTTTCATCTTTATTTCAAGGACTTTGAACCCCATGATAACCTTGAAAAACAATCTGAATTCCAGGCAGTCTACTTTCTTTGTCTTGAGACACAATAGCCTTTTTTACTGATGAAGCTTCCTCTTAAAAAAGCTCAAACATATAATTTTGCCTCTGAAAAAAAGAAAAAAAAAAAAAAGGGAAAAAATCATTAGGGAGATAAAATCATCAGAAATTCTGCAAGTTTATGCGTTGCTTGCTCATCTTAGGATCTATCTTCTCTTCAGGAAAATGTTTGGTTTTTACTCCACAGCTGAAGAGATACTCCACCATCTGCAAGGCTCCTAATCTTATTCTTCCTAACTGTGATCCATTGCTCTATATGTCAGGATGTCTCCTATAGAAGTAGGGTAGAGTCATTCATACTACATTTGAACAAAAGACCTCTCAGTATTATGAAGTGCTACTTCCATTCTTTTTATGAACTTTCTTACCATTCTGTGTGGGACTTGCAAAACCATCTAAGTCATGCAACCAAATGCATTTAACACTTCCCATAGGAATACAGTCTAAAAAAACTTTAGCACAAACATAACATTGGTGAAAAAGAAGCTTTTTTCCCTTTCTTCACCTTTTTGTTTATACAAAAAGATGAAGAAAAGGAAAAAAAAACCTCTGTGAAAGGATCCTGGGAGAACAGGTTCTAAGATTACAGAAAACACATTTCTAAGGATGATATTATTAGAAAAATAAAAGATTAGACTGGGAAAAACCTTTCAAGGAGGTGTGTCCCTTTCTCCTCCCTATATAAGAGAGATTGGTTATGCTCAGACCCAATGTCAAGAATACTATGACCTCCCCTGGTAAACTATTACAGTTTTTCCTTAAATCTCTGTTCCTTAATGTGTATCTCCCCAAACCAGCACAACACACCCTGAAACCTTTATGTATGTTGAGGAAAGAAAGACTACATATGTAACTAGTGGGTTATTTTTCTACTTGTTGTTCAGAATTTTTCTACTAATCTTGTTCAAGTTTATGATCCACTATTGTCCTTTTCTAAAGAATTGGCCATTACTTGTATTTGTATAGTTGGCTTTTCTTGACTAAGTGTAGTACACTGCAGTCATCACCGTCAAAATTCTTCTTTTCCAAAAATTTCTCAAAAACAGGTGGAAATCTAGTCCCAGCACACCTGCAGAATTTGCCATCTTCTTGTCATCTACAGATTCAGAAAGCACCAATTTCAGACTGTGAAAATGTTAAAAAAATCACACTTGAGAAAGGCTGTGATACTGTTGCTTTAAATTTAAATGGGAATAGCTACTTACATTTAACATACAGTAGCATCAAGGTCATTCCTATATCTAGGTCAAAGACCCAAATTGTCATGTTGGTCCTTTGATGATTTTTCAAAGACTTCCCATGTGCAGTATTATCTACAGAAAAAAGAATCCCTCTTGCTTTTTCTATTAAATTATTGAATTCCTCCTTTTTCACCATATATAACTCCTTCATTGCTGAGCTGGGCAAACCTAGTAAAAATGCAATACTAAATCCAGTGAAAGTTGCATGCTACTTGGTGTAAGAAATGAAAGGGCTTACTTGGTACAAAGAAGAGGACCAACAAAGTCCAGAGAATAAAGTAAAATAATTTTAAGGAAAAAGCAAGTGAAAGAAAGAAAAATATATTTCACTCTTGCCTTATAGGAATGAAAACTAGCCAGATAAAATCTAAAACATTTGAAATACCCAAAACCTTTTTCTTTTTCGTTTTTCCTTCTTTCTTTTTTTCTTCTTAAATTGAATCTTGGGGGCAGGAATCCAAAGAAAGAGAAAGTGGAACATTAATCAGTTGTCCTTCTTGCTCCTGCCTCAGAAATCAATTGCATTTTCACAATCAAAACTGTGAGATATTTTAAATATCTCTTCTCTGATGACCAGGCTGTATTATGTACAATACTGTTTAAGAGCTCATACTGCCCCATTCAAACATCCTCAAAATTATGACACAAGTTTCAGTTTACCTGAGTACATATCCAGGATAATTTTACTTATTGTGGTATTCAGTTCCTATTACATCTTTGAAATAAGCATAGTTTGAGGAAAAAAAGATTCTCATCTTTTCTACTAGTTAATACTGCAGGAAACTGGACAAAGAAAATACATCAGCAGTGAAATTAATGAGCTAAGATCAACTGCACTATAATTTTAGTCTCTACAGTTATTTGTATTATTCTTAAAACACAAGGAAATAACTCATAATTATTTTGTAAAATTACAAACTCACCTTAGGTTAAGTCCCAGATCTGGAAAAAACTCTTGGTTGCAATCTTCAGTTTTATTCTGTCTTTTTCATTCTACTCAGAGACTAAATTATGCAGACACTCAAAGAGACATTTCTTTATATCCTTATGGAGAGCCTCACTCATGTGAATTCCCTTCCAATCCAAGAAAAAAGATCTGTAAGTACCCAAAGGGAAGGCAATACCAGCATTTCACTTTTAGCTCAGAAAATTTCTCAGAAATATTTCACTTTGAGCTCAGAAATATTTCTTTTCACTAGGTTCCTTAAAAGGTGTTTTTAAAAATCATAAACTGTGTGAAGAAAGAAAAATTAACACTAAATAGTCTAATAAAATTAACACAGAACAGAGTTTTAAAGATTCTTGCAAGGCATAGTACATGTTTTAAAATCGACATTTTCATATCTTGCATCTCTACAAATGTGACAACTTCATGAGTCGCCTGTGAATGTCAATACCGTGAATATCAGTAAAAAAACAGGAGATCCCAAAAGAAAACCTATAAAAAGTACATTGATACATATAATATTTATAGCAGTATTTATTCATAAAAGCAATATTTAAAGACCATTTAAAACTTTTTTTTCCTCTGGGCACAATGGGGCTTTCATGTTTTCTGTGATGGAGATGATTGCTACTACCAGAAGCTATTATATATTCTTCTTGGATTTCATACCTATTTTAAATGCGCTGTTGGTATTTTCAATAGCATAGTCTCATGGTATTTCCTCTCATTTCAACAGAGAATTTTAGAAGAAAATTACAAGATAAGTTTTCTTGAACTCATAATGTTCAATGGAGATGACAAATCAGTACATATTAACCTTGGCATCTACTTGGTATTGCAAAGAAGAATGAAACTATGATGTTCTTTTCTCAAAATTCGGATCAATATTTCAAATGTTACACCTTCAG
The DNA here is from genome assembly GCA_013398715.1 of Nesospiza acunhae. NCBI lineage: Eukaryota > Metazoa > Chordata > Aves > Passeriformes > Thraupidae > Nesospiza > Nesospiza acunhae. Next base: position 706,622 of record VZSU01000219.1, read on the forward strand.
GGGAAAAAGGAAGAAATATCATGAAAGGCTCAAAAGTCTGCAAGATATTATTAATAGCTTAGATATACTGCAATGACACCAATGTTTCAAAGCTGTATTTTCAGACACATAAAAATTCTAGATCTTCCTTCCACTTCTTTACACAGGACAAGAGACAAAGCAAATAAAAATGAAAAATTATTTAAAAATTTTTCCTTCAGCATTCCATGGCATACAGTGTAATTGTCCAAACTTTAAAGTTAGAATGAAAAAAGTATTTGGGATCAGTTCAGCAGAAATCTAGAGTATAATGAAAGATTTCTAGTTTTATGTTTGAAGTCATAAGAAATCTTAAGCATTTAAAAAATTGCTCTTTACTTTTAGTAAGATGCATCAGAAGTCAGAAATACTAAAATCTACAATTAAAAACATCACAAGCTATGTTGCAAAATGAAGTAACTGGATCTCATTCACTGGAAAATGAAACTGGTAAGGAAAGTTGAGTTACATTTCAAAGAAGACTAGAACTTCTGTATGTATATTAAAGGAAAGAAAACATGCTCGGAGGTGCTTTTTTGGGGAGTTTTTTTTTTCTTTTTTGCCTGCTCCTTTCTTTTGGTTTGGGTGTTTTGTTTCTTTGTTTGTTGGCTTTTCTTGGTTAATTTGTTTTGTTTTGTGGTTTAGTTTGTTGGGTTTTGGGTTTGAGTTTTTTGGGGTTTTTTTTGGTTTGTTTTTTTTTTTTGTTTTGTTTTGTTTTGTTTTGGTTTTTTTTTGTTTTGGGTTTTTTGATTCTGTTTTAAATTTTTTCCTGAAAAATTAGGGTATTAATAAGGTCTGTAATTCTGGCTCAAAGCTCCAAACTGCAGCTGAAACTTCAATGTATGGGGTAAGTATATCACACCCCTAACTATAGTTCCAGCACTCAAAAAAGGACAACTTCCAACCCTCAAAAAAAACAAGCAAAAAAACAACCCCAAACAAACTCCAAACAAACAAACAAACAAACAAACAACAACAAAAACCCCTAACCAACCAAACAAAAAGGTTTAAGAAAAAAATCAATGGAACAGCCATCTTGAGCTAGAAAACAGAACCATGTTAGTGAATCCTGGCCATTATTTCTGAATTACATTCTAAGATGGGGTTTTGGAACTAAATGAGTTCTAAGATCCCTTCCAATCCAAACCATTGCATGATTCAATTTCTACTATTCCCTTTAATATATCTGAAGTATCGCTATTTCCATGCAAATTCATTGGGGAATAAAAAGTTCAAAATTATAAGGAACAATTCAAATTTAATCTTGTGTCTCAGAGTTTTCATATTGTACAGTTTATTCATCCTATGACTTTCTGGATTACTTTCTAAATAAGGTAACTTTTCTATGACTCGTCTAGTTTTCTTGTTATTAGATTTATTAATTAAATGAGATTATATTCCTAGAACAATCCAAAAGTACTAATGAAGTAATATCTTAATCATTTATGTAATAAAATAACACAATTAAAAAAAAAACACCAAACAAAACACAAAAAACAACAAACCTACAAGCTACTGTTGGTAAAATGTACCTTAATCTTTTATTAATAAATAATACTTTTAGAACACAGACTGGACAGAAATTCTTAGCTTATAAAGATTTTTTTAACTATTCAGATTTGATTTTGACACTAAACCACTACAGTTCCTGTGTAGTTCCTCATGATATCAGTGGAGGTGTAATGAAAATCCAAGGCTACTTCTGCTATCTTCTTCAAGCAATTTATACCATTATTCCAGTATAATTTTTAAATTTAACCAAGATATTTCTCCATGAAAGATTTTAATGAGGAAACACTGAACCTGGTGCTGATTTAGAACTTGTGTTTTCAGTCCTACTTGCCCTTTCCCATCCAGTCTCACCACACCTGCTAACTAAATTATACATTTAGATTTAATTTGTGCCTCTTCAATTCTGTCAATTCTCAGAGCCAATTAGAAGATGGAAATAAATAAAGACAATAGATAATATCAGAAATTCCATAGAAATATCTGTGAGGAAGCACATGAATGTGGGGGAAAACTTATGCTGTTCAGAACATATCCAAGGAAAGAAGGCATAGTTTACTGCAGTCAGATTTCTACCATGCAGACCACTTGCAGCAATTGGTGAGAAAATAAGAGATTCAGAGGGAAATAAAACAATATGGGATTTCATTTCTTAATTTTTCTCTTTGCAAAACTGTTTCATTTTATATGTTTATATATAAAACCTGAGGGTCAAGCTGCTGTAACACATGGCGGTTAATCCTTCTAAGAAGTTCTTACATATAATTTTACCTTCAGACTTTTCAAGCATTATCCATCCCTCAGTTTTGTATTCCTACTGTGTCCTTTCTATTTAGTGACCTGCTAGAAAACTGGAAGGTCAATCTGGCCACTTTTTCTCCTTGGTAGATATGCTTATTTCAACTCTTACCTAAATTTGCCTCAGAAGTGTTACAAAAGAAACAAAGCCATATGACAGCTTCACAATTTTACAACATAAATTATTTTAATACATTATTTTAGGATGTTGTTTGTATTCTAAGTTGACATCTTTTTGGCAGTTGTTTTCTTTAATGGGATTCTGTAAACAAAAAGGCTATAGATGAGTCTTGCTGTTTTGTAGTAACATGCTTCAGGACTAAAATAAAACACTGACCAAAGTGAGAAAGGATAAAAGAAAGGATAAATGATAACATAAAAAGGACAATCCAATGGAAATTAATGATGTTAGATTTTACTGGAATCATAATTGCTCATTTTCATGGAAAGATAATGCAAGAAAAAATAAACAGGGAAAATGTTGTCCCTTTTTTATTGCTTTATTCACATAGTTTTACTACTAGTATAAGAAATAATGAAAACCTAATTGTTTCATGTAATGTCTGAATCTCAAAAGACTCAGTTTCTCGACACTGCAACAATTTCCTCATATAGTTGAACTTATACCACTTCAGAAGGAATCACTGATTGTTTGCACTGCCATCTCAAGGATGTAAAATAGAATAAATAACTTTTTCGTTGCTTATTTCAGTTACTGTCTTACCAAATACATATTCAGTCCCTAATTAAGAGCATAGTAAGTGGGCAGTGAGGCACAAATATAATCTTAAGTGCTAATTTATCTGGCACTTATTTCAATGCTTCTTTTAAAAATCTTGATTGAACATCATGGTTTAGAAACCACATATTTAAATGAAGTTTCACCAGTTTAATATCTCTGTAAATCAATTTTGTAAACACGCAATATAATGACATATTATGTCATAAATCAATCTTGAAATATAGCTCCACAATGCTAGACTTCACCATGACTGGTTAATTATCAAAACATTCTAAGAGATTAAGAATTACCCAGTTGTCCTTGGTGGACTGGCAAGATAAAACAAGTTTTATATACATCAGAATTCACTGATTAAAAAGCAGTGTTTCAGTTTCATTTTAATGAGAGACAACAGACATTTCATTTTCTTTTTACACGTTCTCCATTTCATATAACTGTAAGTCCTAAAGAAATTTAGGCAAACAGGAGATAAAGCAAATGGCTTTAATTTAAACTTGCAGCTTTCTCCGCTTGAAGCAAGAGGTAAAAAGTAGCTTGAACACTGAACTTATCCTTGATAATATTTAAGTATGGATATTTTTCTACACTCATTTGTTTCCTTGGCCAAGTAGTATATTCACAGCAAATTGACAACTAATTAGGAACCATCCTAATTTTTATGTTGTTGGCAACTCATCAATAATATTTTTAAAAGAGAAAATATTAAAATTGTTGTATTACAAGGGTGCGTAAATTAAATATATTTTTTACTAGAACTAATATCTGTTTCACTAGAACTAATTTCCATTACACTAATCACAAACTATTTATCTAAGGCCCTGGGGTAAATATTAATGTTCAAAATAATTTCAGACATCCTTTATTTTATTTGCATGATAAGCCAAGTCAGTTTATGAAAAGGATTTAAAAGATATGATTTGTATCATTGCTCAATCATACAGAAGAATTCCTGGAAAGGTTTATTAAATTTATGGGCTTTTAAAATTGAATTTGCAGATTTTGATATGTCCTTTATAATGAACACAGTATATAATTCACTTTCACAGGCTTATTATTGTCCATGACTCTTTTTCATCTAAAAGAGTGCTGAATCATGTAGTCTTTAACAGTTGTTTTATATATTTATGAGGTTCTGTGTAGGATGAGCTTTGCTGTTCATAGATGAATCATGACTTTCAGCTGAAGGTGGGCAGAGCCCATCTGTCTAACTTAGAGAAAGAAGCCTCTATGAGAGGAAGTATTATTTCAGCAACATACCTTTCTTGTTTCCTTAAGACACTTTTAACCCTTATCTATTAGGCACTAAGTCTATTTGCCACAGCAGAATAAAGGAGATTACAAGAAAAGTAATTCTGTTGTATTGCAGTCTTAAAACACTTTGTTTAGCATCAGTGCTACCAATTTCAACATCTTATAATTTAAAAAAAGAGGGAAAAGTCAAACAAACAAACCAAAACCAAGAAACAACTAAACATGATTTTCAAAGAGTTTACAGAAAAAGTAAATTTGCAGGTAATCTTGAAAATTAATTACTTAAGGATGAATTAGACAATTCTTTGAAGACAGAAGAATTGAATTGTAACACAACAGTTACACTTCGAATATTTAACCAAAACACAATGCTACTTGATAAGTTTGTCTTGATAGGTTTAGAACCTATCTTGATAAGTTTATCTTTTGAATAAAATACGCTATAAAAATGAATCTCCTAAGATCATCAATGTCAGGGACATTAATAAGTTTTCTGTGACTGGAACACACTGCCTGTTCTACTTTAACAAGTAGCTCAATGAATGTGTACAGCAAAATAATCCATATGTCCTGTATTTCAGGAAACTATACTTCAGCCTTGATCTTACCTGGCCGAAGAATCTGACCATACAGAAGTCTTAAATAGGTCATCCATCTCCTGAGAATGCTGTGCACAGCTAACAATGAAGCCAAGAAAGACAACTGGAAACAGCCATGAGGTTTGGTTAAAAAAAAAAAAAAAAATTTAAATCCAAACAGCTGAATCAAGGCAGGAACACCCCATGATGGCAGAAGGCAAAAATAAGTAGTGATCCTAGTCCAAAGAAAAATTCTGATATAAAGAAATTTAAAGTATTCCAAGGTTAAATACTATGTAATAATCATAGAATGGTTTCTGTTGGAAGGCATCTTACAGACCCTCTAGTTCTGATCTCCCCACCATGGACAGGAACATGAAGACACTTTGTCATAGAAACTAGTATCTAGCATTTCTATGTGTTTATGAGCTGTCACATGGTTTTCAGAACACTGGCAGTAAACACATCACTGAAAAACACAGTATTTTGCTCTTGAAAACAAGATATTATGTAGACCAAATTTATCCAGAGCTTATGAAATACTGAGGTATGATATAATTACCTATTATAGCTTCTCACAAATGGGGAGTTCATTTAAAGATTATAACCCTCAAGAAGAGGAAAAAAGCTGCTAAACCCCAGGTATTACTTCTGTGCAGCATCTGCATCAGTTAGAGAGCTCCATTTGCTCAGAATCAGTGGCAGGTAAAAATACAACATTCATGAAATTTGGACTCTGATGTAGTTATTTTTGAATGACTTGTAGAAGAAACGTTATTCAGTGTTTTAAGAAAAGCTAGGCACTGTGTTTATGTATAAACTACAAACAGGCAATGTGTGTTTATATGCCTTCTGTCACACAGCACAGAGACAGAATGTATTAGTTTCCCAGTAAAGCCTTTGTTTCAAAGTATAAATGAGACAATTACAGTACTATTTAGAACAGACACATTGACATCCTAGATTTTTACTTTACTTTCTTGAGTAAGAAGTCTATAATAAATATTTAGAAAATTATTACTCTGTGGTGGGCTATAAGCACTTAATTATCAACAGCTCTATTTAAATTTTACTTAATTTTATTTCTCTATTTGTATTTTCTAAAAAAAACTGTATTTTTTTTAAATTATGGGAATGTAGAATAACAAAAAGATATTAATCTTCTTGATGGTAAGTCTTCATTGTGTAAGAACTCATATAGACCTGATAGCAAAAACAGAGCATTCCTACTTTAATTTCATTTTGATGAAGTATATACATGTGTGCCCAAGCAGTACCTGACTTTTTTTTTCTCAATCCTGAATAGAAAGCAGATAGATAATAGAAAGACATATGATACTAAAATATTTCAAGGCATTTGCATTATCTTAACTTAAAAACTAACTTCATAAAAATTGCTTTCTTTATCTGTAATTTTAATCTAATGGAAACAAAGAAAATCACAGAAACTGGAAATAACCAAATACAACAAAATGTTATATGAAAGCAAACTAAGTACTGTATCATCAAGGTAAAATGAGAAATCTATTTTAATGATGCAAGGAAAGGAAGAGTAATAATATACTTGCTCTCCACACCCAAGTAATTGCAATTAGGAACAAGAGATGATTATTAACACTAAAAACTGGCAGATAAAGACCTTGAATAAGGCTAAAAGTGTATTAAAACCACATCTAATTTTCTGCATTTCAAGGTTTCATGTAAAATACTAGATCAGTCTACCTTACATGTCAAGGAACAAAATTTTCACCTTGTACAACCTATGCAGTAGAATGACTATTTCTTCATTGCAGGAAATTGAAGAAAAAGGATAAATTATCATAGCAAGACTGCCAGAGACGATATATTTTATTTTGTTCTGATTTAACTCTAATTTCATATTCAGCTCAAAGTACAATGATGCTGACTAATGAGCTGTAACAGAGCAGGTGAATGCATAAATTGAAAGAGTTGCAATTTGGTTTTAAGTCTACTAGAATAATCTTTTAATGCCTACTGACGCTTGTATCATTCCAAGATAAAATATTTCCCTAGAATGGAGTTAAAAGATCGATCAGAAAACATCAAACAAGCTGTTCTGACAGATCACTGCCAGTCATTAAAACATACTCCTTTAGTTGTTTAAGTATGCCGTCCCTTTGACATGCAGGACAGGTATTTAATTACCTGAATTTAGTTTAGACTAATGCAATTACACAAAAAGTTAATGTTTTGTTACAGAAATCTTTCAGCAGAATGTCACTCCAATAACAGACTGAAAAGTTAGCAGTTTTATGTGCAGTGTCTAAAATTATCAGTGAGACTACATCTAAAAGAAATGCTCAGCAGGGTTTGGCACTGCTTCCATAATACTCCTTTAAGTTGCTATTGCATGCAAATTGTCCTTAAAACATTGTTAAATACTATTTATACATATATCAACATTAGAACAGTCAACAAACGTACTATTTCTTCTGTGGAAAAGAAAAATGCTAAAGAAAAATTATAACTGTGTGCAGAATGGTACCCATGTTTACCAAGTCTCAAATCAATACTTTTCCAGCTTGTTGCTTATGATTTTTTCCAAAATAGTAGAATTTAACACACAGGAAACAAACAAACAAAACAAAATAAAATAACCAATCAAGCAAATAAAAACACAAGGACTAGCTATGAGTTGACCCTGCTTGCTTAATTCCACTGGTTTACTTCAGTAAAATTCATCTTATGAAAAGGAAAATAAGCACCTCTCGCCAGTTCCACATGTAAAGACTGTATTATGAGGAGAATCCTCATAATAATGCAAATCAGACTATAATTTCTGCACCGAAGTGGCATATTCTAGAGCAAGGCTAAACCACATGACATAACCAGCATACACAGATGTTCTCTGCCTTTTTTCACCATTCACATTTTCATGACTCAGACATGTAAATATACAGTTATGGTTAGTTTAGCTTTTAAATGAGCCTTTTGGGTGGGCAACCTACCTACTGACTTCTCTGAATTTTTGTGTAACACTGAAAAATGGAGGTTAGAATATGTATGCTAAGATAAAATTTTTCTTATAATAAAAACAATTAAAATTATCATAACACATCTAAACAAAAAACTGTGCAGGTTTATAGACTGTGGGCTATTGTGCCACATCACAAATTCCACTTCCACAAATCTGCAGTTCCCAAGTCATCCCTTTTGGACCTAATTTTTTTCCAAAGAGCTTATAAATTAGGCAGTAAATATTCTGGATTTTTATCCCTGTTTTGTCTACGGAATGGGAAAAGCAGAATTCACTACATCACATGCACTTTTTAAAATTGAAGTATTCATTGCAGAGAAGGTTTATCATTGTACAAAAATACCCACACACAAAATTTTGAAATGTGTTTCAATGCAGCTTTTGCTGCCTGAACAATATACTATGTTGTATAAAGAAATTTTTCAATTATTCTGAGACTATTAAATGTTTTAATTTTGTTGTCATTACTGCCTGTGTACACATTCTGAAAAATTAAATTTCTGTCTAAAAGTACATTCCAGTTTTTGATTTTGTATTTTGTATTCACTTATACCCTACATGTACAGTCACATTCTGACTACACCTATGTACATTTTATGGGAGCGCATTTCAGCACAGCAGGAACAGAAATTAATTTAGAAAAGTACTGCAGTTTTTGATGTATATATTCCCCAATGGTGTTCATCTTTTTAAAAGGTCAAAAAAGGCAATTTCTATAGTGTGTGCAGTGTTTTATGTTGATTGAACATCATAAATTATTTAAATTTTCAAATAAAATTTCTCTTCTGTTTGGAAGTTAAAAATAGCTTAAAAGTTTTCAGTGTTAGGACTACACATAGTAATGCTCATAGAATCAGTCTGAAAGGAAATCACGGTCTTCATGGTTTCCAGTTATGCTTAATATTTTTAACAGTGTTATTGCCCAGTTGCTTAGTGTTCACACTCAGCTGGAACTCACTGTGTTAAACACAAGTCATTTTTACACCCTAAACCTATACATTTCTAAAACATTTTTAACAAAATCCATTTTTAAAAACAATTCAGCACTGAAAAAAGGTTTTAATGAATTAACTTGAATTCTATACGTATAGCAAATTCCTATCTAATTCTTGGTATTAGAGGCATAGTAGTAGAATAAACTTAAATAGTAGAACCTAATCAATTTAGATTAGATTAAAATTATAATTGGATTTTAATGGAGAACTGATAGAGACTTCCATCATACCTGGAGAAATAGAGGCAAAATCTGGAGGTTAGAGGTGGGGATTTGTTTGGTCTGGGGGACAGAAGCAGCTGATATTGCTGTTTTTTCTCAAAAAAAAAAAAAAAAAAAAGAAACAAAAAGACAGTGGAAATTGCTTTATGACAAAGAATATGAGACAGAATCAAAACTCAGCATCACATTCATTGATATATTGATTAGAAAGTGCCTCCATAAAAATATAATGAAGATGTCCCAACTGTACAAGTAGAACATTTATTTTGAGCTTGTTTGCCTTCTCTCTTTATTTTTCTTTCTCCTTCTCCCTTTTCTCCTTTCCTTTCCTTTTTCCCTTTCCTTTCTCCTTTCCTTTCCTTTCCTTTCCTTTCCTTTCCTTTCCTTTCCTTTCCTTTCCTTTCCTTTCCTTTCCTTTCCTTTCCTTTCCTTTCCTTTCCTTTCCTTTCCTTTCCTTTCCTTTCCTTTCCTTTCCTTTCCTTTCCTTTCCTTTCCTTTCCTTTCCTTTCCTTTCCTTTCCTTTCCTTTCCTTCCCTTCCCTTCCCTTCCCTTCCCTTCCCTTCCCTTCCCTTCCCCCTTTCCTTCCCTTTCCCCTTTCCTTCCCTTTCCCCCTTCCTTCCCTTTCCCCTTTCCTTCCCTTTCCCCTTTCCTTCCCTTTCCCCCTTCCTTCCCTTTCCCCTTTCCTTCCCTTTCCCCTTTCCTTCCCTTTCCCCCTTCCTTCCCTTTCCCCTTTCCTTCCCTTTCCCCTTTCCTTCCCTTTCCCCATTCCTTCCCTTTCCCCTTTCCTTCCCTTTCCCCTTTCCTTTCCTTTCCCCTTTCCTTTTTTGAAATCCCTGCCTAAAGAACTTACTTCCTTTACCATAGAAATTATCTGATGATGCTGAAAAACCCTAATTTATTTGACAAGGTCTCCAGGCAAAACATAAATTCTGATCAGGAAATAATTTAATAAAATTCAAATGTAGAGGTTAATTAATACTGCCAAGAAGAGAGAAAACAGCTGTAATCTATAATACAAAATGGAACGTGCCTATTCTATTTTTTAGGAGAGGGGATATGCCATTTGGTATATTCCAGTGAAACAAAAGACATTATCTGCAATGTCTCTGAAATGAGAGCCACACCATCATAAATTAGAAGAGTCATCATTGACTTCTCATAGAAGAAAGACCTTTTGCTAAAGAACATGTCCTTATTAAACACATTAGCTGTCCAAACTTCCTTGTACTGCTAACAAAATGAAGGTTCAATTTTTTTTTTGGCTGAAAGGGACCCAAAGAAAGGTCCTGAAATCTTTTGCGTGTCTGGGTACTACTCCTGGAAAATAAGATCTCCAGCAGATAATATAATAGAACCATAATAATTTTTTTTTTTGTATTTGCTATTCCCCTCTTTTTTACTAAACACCTGTGTTTAATCCAAGCCTTTTGTTCAAGCGAGTCCATAACTGGTTTCATATCCTGTCAGATTAGAATACAAAGAAAATTTCAGAATATTTTGCATTGAATTATGGTGGTCCTTTAGTTAGAAACAGGAGCTTTTTAACTAAAAAAAAAGGAAAAAAAAAGAACGGTAAGAACAATGGAACATAACTGAAACACCACTGTTTGATGTAAAATACTGACATCCATTTATGCTGAAATGATTTGTAAGCTATTTAGTTCTGCTTCCCTCAAGTAAATAATCTATTAATATATGTAGATTTAACTCTGTCTCCTCAAATATCTGAGGTTATCTGATATGGAAACCAAAGGTTATCTGTGATGATGTGCCAATAAATGGGCCTTAACATTGCACTTTGAGGCATAATTTAATTTTTAATTATTGCCTTTTGACTTTTTGTCTTTCTTCCAGAGCTACCTAATACGTAGGCTTGAACATACCAATTATCAGTAGTAATAGCACTTAGAGTAGAGCAAACACTGAAATTAAGAGAACTGCTGGACTGAGTACTTCATTAAAGACTTGCATATAGTTCACCAGCAGTCTACTCATCAGTGGGCAGTCATGGAACAGGACAACATTAAGCCCATTGCCACAGGGATAACTACTCTGCTGTGCAGTGAAGCAACTTTAAGACTACACCAGGTAACATTTTATTCAAGCTAATACAACTTGACAAACAAATTCTCAAGTACTCAGTTGGTAGCATCACTTTCAGGGAAGCAAGATGCTTGATGTTTCAATCAGAAAAGACAGTGAACTAATGCCCCTGACCTCTGCCAAGCAACAGTACAAATACAGGGACAATGACTGCTGAAACCTCTGCTCTTTTTAAGCTGTGCCATTTTCTACCTCCTTCATTTCTTCCTGTGCCTTGAAGACCATGGCACTGAGAAACAAATAGACAATGCACAGATATTTAGCATAAAGTAGAGACTGAAGGAATGGAGAGGAGAATTGATACTGCATGTTATTACTTGTACAAAAATCTAGTATGGTCAGTAAAACATTTAATTAGAATATGTAGAAACTATTCTAAGAGTTTAATATGCTTAAGCATTGTAAAGCTTCAGCCTAGAGCAGAAAAGTTTTCTATTACCTAGTATCTGTTTGAGTGATATGAAAAGATAATCCAAAATCAACAAGTTTCATTTTTTGGTTTATAGAACTTTGGACACAGCTCTTCCCTTCTGCATTCATCTTCCTTTTGACCTTTTTCTGGGCAGGTCAAAGACCTTCAACTTCTGCACTAAATTTTCTGAGATAATGGTATGCCATTTTTCCTGTTGAGTGCTCTAACATCATTAACACGCAGGATTATTCAGACATCTCGGAAGAAAAAGACCCCCACAGTTCCTCTTTCACTAAACTTCCTGTAATTTTTCAAACTGCTGTAGAAATGGTGTCTGTGCCTACAAGCTGGCCACATATAGATAGCTGTTTTTGAAATGCATGATCCAGAAAATTCTTACAGATGTCCATTGGTTCTTTAAGATCAGATACATGATGTTTAAAATCTAGTTGCTAATCATGATGGAAGGTTTCTTTTTTGTTTTTTAAATAATAAAAATTTTCCAATGCTTGGAATAGGTAGCATAGAAACAAATTTTAGGAATTAGCATATTATTTTGTTTTGTTTAATTGTAGGATCATATGGATCTTGTGAAATGAAACCTTTGCACCAAAAGGTTAATTTTGTTCATATGATTTACTCTTTTTCTTTGAGGGTGGAGCAGATAGTTAACAGCTTATTCACCTCATTTATTTTATCAATGCTCTCATGCTCTTTATAATGACTCAGCTACAGTGTCTCAAGTGGGTGAGCTCAGTGAGCCAGAGGCAATGTTGACCAAGCAATACAGAAGCCAACTAATCAGTTTGTAGATAATAGCTAAAATTCAGAAACATCTCCATCCCAAAACCCAAAGGAAAAATCTCCCTGAAAGAGAAAAAACTATAGGCTTAATAAATAAAAAGAGAAAATTAAACAGAGAATAATCAGTTATCCTTTGTCAGGTGTAGGTGTACTGGTTTTGCCTGCAATAGAGCTAGTTTTCTCCATTAGCAGCTCACAGGGTGTCGTCTTGGATTTGTGGCAAAAACAGTGTTGGTAACACACCCATGCTGCTGCTATTGCTGAAAAATATATCAATATCTGCATAATATCAAAGCCATTTCTGTTTCTCACACTGTCACGAAAGCAAGTAGGGCTGGGGATGCAAAGCACAAACTGAAAGGAGACACACCTGACCTCATCTGACCCCCACAGTATCTCATACCACACAGCATCATGCTCAATAAAAGATAGGAAGAAGGAGGAAGAAGGAACATTTGGACTTTTAGGAATTTTTCTTCACAAGTAAACACTACACAAAGTGGAGCCAAGCTTTTCCACAGAAGGCTGAACACCTGCCTGCTCATGGAAGCAGTGAATGAATTCTTTGTTTTGCTTTGCTTGTGGATATGGCTTTTCTTTACCTAGTAGCTGACCTGATCTTAAAATACAAATTATTCTGTTTTTCCCCTCCTGATTCACTCCCCCATCCCACCAGGGGGAAGCCAGTCAGCAGCTGTGTGAGCCTTAGGTGCTACCTGGAGTTAAACCAGAATAATATGAAAGAAGATTCTTTTAACAGATTAAATTACTTAAATTCTTGATTAAAAGGTGTAATGAGAAACAACTTATCATAACTGAATCAGAGAACATGCCTTTTATTTTCAAAAGAAAAAAACATTTCATAGTCAACAGAAATGAGGCTTTGTGATCTAATATGTGATTACTACAGACCAGATGGGATAAGGGTTCTCCTAGTGACCAAATGAAAAGGAACTTACATTAAAAAAAATCATTATGAAGGTAAGAAGTAATACTGATGGAACATAACTTTATAGAAAATTGAGTGATACTACTGACAGAGAAGACATAAGATCAACCTACTCTATTTTGTAGTCTATGACTGCTAGAGAACACTGAGCATGATAGAGAAACTGAAAAGACTGAAGCATATGGGGGACTATGCCAGCAGATTGCAAGCAGCTATCACACTTTTCTAAGGAAGCCTTGGAATGAAGACAGGCCAAGCAGTGGATTAGACAGGTAAAGGCATTTTCCAACTCAAGTTACTCTGTGGTAGAACCAACCATCAAGAATATACACATTAAAGGCATCATAACAAGGACAAAATTATGGATGCACCAATCTTTGAAAATTAAATCCTCCTGGATCATAGACTTATGGAGGGAAGTCAGTTTGGACTGGCTGTATATGGACATGGCTAGGAACCCATGTTCAGACCTAAGTAAATGCTATCTAAGTAGATTTTTAAATGAGGAAATGAATAAATGGTTGTGTACAAAACAAAGACATTAAATTTTTTTATCACATCAATTGCTTAAGAACTGGCAAAGTAGCAGACCTCTGCATGAAGGCACTGTGATTCAGAATTAGCAAAGGCGCTAAAGGTGCATAACATAATTCATTTATTGTAGCTAGAACTTGATGGGAGTATTTGTGGAGCTGTATCCACTAAATCAATAGCCATAAGCTGCGATTTCACTTCAAACAATGAATATGTAACATTTCAATGACACATGAAACCATGACGATGAAGTAGGAACAAAAGACAACACAAAATATTTCAGATCAAAATGTCACTTTCCTTATACCCTTCATAGAAATAGTACAGTCAAATAGAGAAGCTAGTTCTTCAGTATATTTCTGAAAAGTCTCTACCTGGAATTGAGTGGAAAATTTTGACAGCAGGTAAGGACAAGAAAGGAGGTGATGGTGTACTATGAGAGTACTGATTTTATACTAATGCCAGGAAAAAGAAGGATGATCAGCTTGCCAGTTTTGTGTTCTTGTTGCCTCTAAGGCAACTACTTCTAAGTGAAAATATTTAGCATTTTATTTCCCTGCCAAAAAAAAAAATGGAAACAACTACTACAAAGTAGCCCCTAAAAACACCCTAAATTGCCAATTCAAAGATTCCACTAAAACTACTGCTAATAGCACTACAATAATGAAGAAAGAATTACCACATATTGAGCAGAAATTGGAGCTACATAGTGCACACACATCCAAAGGTGAATCTCATCTATAATTTAAGGCAATAATGAAATAGTAGAGTAACTAACACAAAACTTCCTTTAATGTCTTTATATTTATCCCACTAAATGAAATTTTTGATCAAACTTTTTAAGAAATTAATGCAGAACAGAAAGGAGAAAAAAATTACTTCAGATCTTATATATTAATTTGCCCTGCTTTTTCACCCCATAGGTTTAACTGCTGTGAGTTAAACTCATATTTCTTGTCACATATGTGCCTAATACCAACAATACTTGGCTTTCTGAACTCATTGCAGGACCTATTATTATAGCTGAAATAACATACTCCACTCATGAATAGTAGCATGTTCAGAGGTGTGAATTTAATTCAATAGAAAAATGAATGCTCATTTTAAAATGTCCTTTATCTGCAGTACAGGTTATGTGTTTTCTCCATATCCTAAGCCATGTTTGCCTGCAGAAACCTCAAGAGTAGTAATTTGTCTTCTGATGAAGAGGATCTACAGAAAATGTTTCAAATTAGTTATTTTATTTTCTCTCTATCAAAGGAACACCATGTTACAGCAATCTAAAATTTTTCAACAAAAGAATGAATATCAGCATTCTTTAAGGAACAGCATATACACAAAGATAATCCTTGACAAAAAGCAAAACACAAGAGCAAAAAAGAACTCCAGAAAACCAAAGTCAACTAAAACAAATGCTATTTAAAGTGCTCACAAAGCAGATTTCCTGACTGGTATCATTACCATTATACATTTCTATGTATAGCAAAATCTCCCAGTGCAAAATAGTGTACAGAAACACTGAGCCTTCAGATTAACTGATCACTGAAGTCTCATTTATGCAGTGGGCAATGATGTACAGATGTACATGACAGCAGATTTTTTGTTGCATGTTGAATCTCAGGGAATCTCTTTTCCCTAATTTACTATTAGATCATTTTTTCATGATTCCATCTCTCTGCCCCCTCCTCCCCCTCCACACCCTATCTATTGTATCACTCTTCTTTTCAAATGCTTTGGACATTTTTACATACCCCTGACATAAAATATGACAAATTTAAAGCAAAAAATCAACCAAACTAGAATAAAAATACTGAGCTACAACTGTATTCCATCTCATATATTCCATCACAAGATACATTTGTTAGAATCCAGTTTTCAGTTGGGAGGTTCACTTTGGAGATAAAAAGAAAATATGTTCTGACAATGTCAAAATTATTCTGCTTTCAGATGACGTCTCCTTTCAAAATCTGTTTATATTAATATATATTTAAATGACACATGAAAACATGAAGATGAAGTAGGAACAAAAGACAACACAAAAATATTTCAGATCAACTGTTATTGATTCATTTTTAGTTGTCCCCCGGAAAATAACAAGTTGAGAAAAAAATGGATTTATTTGAAGGGAATCAATTCTCTAATTTTAAAATCATAAAACAGAAATACAGTCTTAGAGCATTACTGCATGGTACAGATGAATGCAAAAGCAGAGAGCGAGCATTATGTCTCCTAGAGCACACTCNGATCTTACTTTCCAAATATCTACACAAACTAGGATTAACAACTTTGAGTTTGTTTTGAGGTCCTCTTCTTAAGGAAAGGAGTCATGAAACATTATTACTTAAGACTAGAAGTCTTAAAAGCAAACCCCAGTGTCTTCCACTACATGCACATTACTGCAAATCGTATTTCAGAACCTGGTCTTCAGCTTCGTATTCCTGACAGGGATTACAAAACAATCTAAGTGACTTAAATTGCAAAAATTAATGATTGCCTATTTTCCATTATAAAATAACAAAGATGTATCAGATTATTTCAGAAGCCAACACAGTGTATCTCCTCTCCGTATTATTGTTATCTATTCCTTACTCTATGTCTGTGTATATGGACTTAACAAACATCGGTAGAAATGGCAATTTATTTATTTTAACTCTCAAGTCAAAGTCTCGCACATCTTTCTTTTAAAAGTTACATTTTTTTTCTAATCGCTTTATTTTCTAAGTCAGATTCCCTCTGCTTTTTGGCTTTGGCTTTTTTTTAAACAAGTTATCTAGAGAAAACATTATGTTATGTTCATTCATCATGGATTTGGGGTTTCCACTCAAATAATGCAGCTGAAATTCTCAGAAGAAATTAAAACTGAAACGCTAAACACTTACGTGCAAATAATATGCAAAGGAAATTTAATTTCAGAATTAAGATCCAAGCTTCAACACCTTTCAGAGACAAAAGATCACCTAATACCTGTGAAACTGCATGCTGTTCTTGGAAATGGTATATCTAAATGGCAGCTAGATACAAGTATACATACAGTTCATTTGCCTTCAAGAATCTGAGATTGTCTCCTCTCTCAGCAGATAATGTACACTCACAATTAACTCTGTCGATGTCTCCCACCTTGCACATAGTGAAATAATCACACCATTCTCATTTGCTTCCCCTGTAAAAAAGCTGGAGGTCATAGTTTGATAATGGTAAGTTCATCTTCAATTGTGCAAATAAATCTTAGTGAAACCTTGGTAAGATCTAGTTGTCTGATTTGCCACAAATCTAAGCAAAATCTATGGTCAGACCTTTCATCATCTTGTTTCCAAAAGCTTTTCCTTTCCCCCCAGCCCCAGCATATCTTTCCCACATTTTAATCTTTGACGTTTTACGCTATATATATTAGGTTTTCCAAGGCTGACTGCTCCATCAGAGATGATAAAAAGAATTTTAAAAATCTAAAATATATTTGATAATCTAAATTCAGAAATTTTTACTTGCAGCTATTGAAGTTCTAAGTGGTGACAAATATTTACAACATTTCAGAGCTACTGGAGTTTTGGTGATTTGGTTTTAATGAGGTTTTGTATAGTTTTTTTTCATATCTACTATGTCCATTCAAGATTTGCTGTCTGTACTGGGTGTACTGGGTGATTCAGCACAGGAGTATTGTCAATGTCACTTACTTGAATTTTAGGAAGAAGAAACAGAAAATAGAAAAAAGAAAAACAACCAACCAAACAAAACAACCAACCAAAAAAAACCCAAAAAACTACAAAACAAGCAACAAAGATTTACGAAGAAAAAGCATATAGCTCTAGACACACAGAACACCATTAGCAAATATCAGTTCTGAATGTTAAGTTGTTGCCCACTGCTTTCATGGCTCCCAGATCATCTGTCCCAGTTTGGTTGAGGTCAATCCACCTCTGTAATGCGACATGAATGATACAGTATATCATTTGCACATAAAACAGTGCTCATACAGCCTCATAATCAACAAGACCAAACACTTGACCTACTTGCAAACAAAATCAATTTAAACCAAAACCTCTTTTTCATTCAGATCAATCCAGCTTGGGTTGATCAGAAAAGTATGCCCTGAGGACTATTTACTGGAGAAGGGAATTAGAATATTTACTTTACACTGGGTCAATTCACTCAAGGTGAATGTGATCTGAGTGCATTTATTTTCACTTTTAAACTTTCTCTTATAATTTCTTGCGCTTTGAGAAAACAAAACTATTCAATTGCTGGAAGTAGCATGGTAGCTCTAAGGAAATGGATGTGTATTACAAAACACTGTATATTTGACAGCTAAGTTAAGTCTTTGAGCTGTGGGACTGGTACTAAGTCTCTGAGGAAAAGCCTTTTATAAGGCGGGATGTGTAAAAATCTTAGTTTCCTTTCTGGTGTCTGGAATAAGGAATCTTGTTTCTCCCACTACATAATAGACGAATGAAAGAACAAGGACAGGAAGGTATGTACCATACAGAGTGACAGGTGAGATATTTCAGGAACCAAAGTCAAACAAAGAAGAGGCACTTGAAAAATTTCAACTTCAAAGAAGGAAAATATTTTCAGTCCTTTGGTCAATAAAAGAATAATTACTGATCAAATATCTCTCTTGGAGGAAATGGCCTCAAGATGCCTCAGATAAGGCTTAGATGCAATATTTAGAAAAATTTCTTCCCTGAAAGCATTTTGTAGACTAGGCTGCTCACAGAAGTGGTTGAGTCACCATCCCTGGAGGTATTTAAAAGCAGTGTAGATGTGACACTTAGAGACATGGTTTAGCGATGGACTTGCCAGTGCTAATGATGAGGAAGGACTTGATGATCTTAAGACGTTTTTACCCCAATAAAATATTCTACTTCCCTTCTACAGTGACAAGTTGAGGTAACATGCTGTTCATATTTCAGACCTCCAACTCTGAAAAGTCCTGCTATCCATCGCTGATATGACAACGGTATCATTTCGTTTCTTCTTAGGATAGTTCATGGCAGTCTTCAAGATCAAAACACCTATAAATCAGGTATTTATCTGCCTTCTGTATAACTCAGACTCATGATTTGTGACTTAGAAACCTCAGGACTCAAATACTGACTGTCTTTGTGACTGCTTTTTAACCTATCTATGTAAAAGCAGCTGGAAACAGGTTGAAACAGATTATATATAGATTATAGATTATAACATTATATATAAACAGGAGCAAAGAAGGTAACTGTGAGAGAAAGACTGCTGGAAATAAGCTTTCCTATCAAGAATACTGTCTAGGCTATACCATGTGAAAGAAACCCACAGGAATTTACCTTCAAACATCTGTTATCCTGACACAAACCTGGATCTGTCATACAGAGTAAGAACTTAAGAACAAAATGACCTACACACAAGTGTCACTGTTAATCTTTGATTATCAACTTGAAGAGCCTGATTTGTCAGAATATGTCCATGTTTACTGGCTTTTTATAAATTCGACTACCTCCATTATTGATTTCAAGTGCACTTATCTGGTAGCCATACCTCTTCCTCAAGTACCCATAATCTAAGATAACACTATTACTCAGCATCCCTCAAGATATTTGAGTAATCCACTAGCATCACAGAGATGCTGCTTAATGGCAAGGAGAAGATAAAGACTTATCCCTTCACCTGAATGTTATGTTGAAACTGCCTTTTGTATTTTAGATCCTTTGATTTTCAAGAGAAAGTACTGATCAATTCTGGAACAGCCTTGAATGACTTTTGTGACTAACCCTAACCACTGATGACTTCCATTTGTAAAAATCTTTGAGCAAATTTCTATTTGTTTCCTGATGGCCTTATTAAAATCTAGTTTAAATGAAACAAATTTAATTTCAATGTCTCTTTTTGAAAACAAAACACAGTGGTTTTTTGGATAGTATTCAAGCAAAATGCTGGGCCTGTTTGGATACAAATTCAAAACCATCAGCTGAAGTCAACACAATCTGTATTTGGGGCAAATAACTTATTTTTTCCGAGAAATTTTATTCAAATAGAAGATAAAAGGCAGTGGCACATAATGTGTCAAGGAAATATATTTATAAATGATTCTTACCTACAGTAAATGAACATTGATCAAATTATCATGATACTTTTACAGTATCATAATTTATGGCAAAGTTCTAGACAAAGATAAATCATTTCCTACCAGGAAGGTGTAGGTTCCAGCCCTACACTTTTTGTTTGTTTGTTTGTTTTAACCTGAAACACATTTTGCTCCCTTGGGCAGAAGTAACAGTGACTCAGTCACTTTCTCCAGATGGCATGCTTCTTACTGAATTGAAAACTGCACTGAAGAAAGAGTATAATCTTACTGGCATGACAGTTTTCAAATCAGTCCCTCTTGCAGGGATCTAGAGAAAGGAAAGACTTATCTTTGAAAATCAGCTTTTTGTGGTAACAAAACTTACAGAACCTCCTGCTCAGTAACTCTATAGAAAAATAAAAATATGAAGTCATTCAAACAGCATATTGGTAAAAAAATGTTGTGAAAAAAAGAGGCTGAGCAGATATACTTTCATTATGTTTACTAGTAATAAGAACCCATTTTTAAATTTTGTTTTGTATTAGCCTTATTTCTAGTATGAATACCTACATTCCTCCTGAAAAAGAATAGCACTGTTACATGAAAACTCGCCCCAGAAAAGTTTGTAATCATTACATAATTTGGGTACATCTGGACAAAAAGGAGTATAAAGAGCAAAAAAGGAAAAAAGACTGAGGCTTAAATTGAAGCAAAAGACAAAATCAAAAGATCATCAGTGACTTAAAGTTCAGAAAAGAGCTAAAAAGCATGTGTAACACCTTTTTTTAATGGTTGCACACTTTCTTAAGTCAAATGCTTCATGGCTTTTCCAGTAACAATATGAACAAGCTCTTATGTTGAATGAAAGCAAGAATGCTGTTAAAAAATTGAGTAAATCTTGAACTGGTTTACAAGATTGTTTTAATACAATAGTTTGTACCACTTCAAAGGCTGTGAAAGTCCAACTGAATTACAGTGGTATAGTAAAACAGCCTGTTTAACTGTAGTAAAATAAGAACAGAGCAGCATTACGTATAAAGTCCTTTTTAAAACTTTTTGTGCAGAGGATAGGGGTGGAGAGGTGACAGGAGGAGAGAGAAGGATGGGAAGAGAGGAGAGGAAAGGAAAATTAATTCAATCACCACTTGGAAAGCTCAGTACTACATAACTTCTATTTACATATTTATCTACCAATCTAAAATATTGGTCTACCTCCTTCACAGGACTTCCTTCAGCAATCATTAGGCAATCGATATCTTTTAGCTAGGAGTGATTTGTGAAATTCTTATTATTGTGCCTATTTAGAAAACCTGCAAAAATATTTTTCAGTCCAATACATCATTGTAATGCTAATTGTTAAAAGGCAAATAAAAGATAGCCATTGTTATAGCTATTGTTCAATAAAAGTTTTTATTTCCATGTAAGGAATATCCATTTTTCTTTCTTAATGACAGAAGCTACAAAGAACTTGTTATGACAGCAGTAAAAGATTCTTCATGTTCCTAAAATAAAAATCAAACTTTTCCAAGAAATTTTAAATTTCTTAACAAAAATAAGAGAATGTTCTCTATGAATATGTATATACGTGCTTGTTAAAAACTCTAAACTTCTGTTGTACCATATTCAAGTAATGCTTAAAGAAATTATTATTAATGTATAATTAACATAATGGTGTCTTACTTTAATCTAAAGGAGAAAGAAAATACTACCCTACTTCGAGGCCTCTGTACTTGATTCCTTGTAATACAACCTGAAAGTGTTGAGTTTACATACCCACTATTCCACAACTGTTTTACACATATTAATTCAAAGACACACATATAGATAATCTGGTGAAGTCTGGCTGTTCCCTTGGAAGAATATCCTTTTCCTAAAATATCTATGGAGAGAAGTCTTTGGTCTGATCTTTGTCTGGTTTCTTTGAGACCAGCATGTTGGGTTACGGAAAAGAGCTGTACTGTTTCCTCTTACTGTATAAAAAATACTCTGACAAAGGAACAAAAGCTAGACATGCACTCTGTACCACATGCCTTTTCATAAATGGGTACAGAAAATATTCCTCCTCTCAAATTCACTGTCAGCTGATTCTACTGACTTTACTGTCAAAGATCCAGCATTGGCAAACTATCTGTACAGATAAGTTCACTAAATTATTGCTATGACGAAAAAGCCACCATGTCGTACAATACAAAACCAATGTGTTTATTCGGTACAATTTAGACTACTTTTTTGAGGACAATTCAGTTAAGAGAGAGAGACTTATACAAAACACAACTTCATTAGATGGATCACTCATATGATATTGTAAACAAAAATTAATAATGTTTGGAATTCTAGGTTATTGTGCAATGTACTAATCACAACCTACTGAAAAGATTGTCAGATATCTCTAAAACTTCCTCAAGTGCTCTTATAGTGCACAAAGCTATTTACCATTTCATACAGTTCACCATTTGAAGCATTTATATTTAGCATTTATAACAAAGCTTCAGTGTTTTCTACAGCTTCTTACTATGTTACATTCTATAAAGCAGTAACTGTCCATGATAACTCAAAGGATTTGATAAGTGCATTTGTTAGGGTATCTAGTTGTATTCACTGTACATAAAAAACTGCAAATATTTTTAGATTGACTGCAGTCATGAGATGCAGGGTAGCAGAATGCCCAGCCTCAGTAAGGGCTAAAGGCAAAACAGTTCATGCTTTATTTTACAAAAATTATCCTTGGTGGACAGAGGAAAGAGTTGCACTGCTTTTGGTATTGAAGAACGCTGAGACGAGACTGACTCTTCAATCTCAAAGCCAAATATTCTGAAGATGGGAAAAACAATGTCTATCTTGAAAGAAACTGGCACCAGTCAATGGCAAAATTTTGGTAAGAGAACAAACAAGTCATAGCAGTAATGACTTACAAAAAGTTTCTGAGCTGACATAGCTGGCCTAAAGGTATGACTGATAGTCAATGACTTTATACTGGAGAAGCCACATCCCACTTTTTAATGGAAGGGTCTTCTAATATACATCCTCTTTTTCAAGTGTGTGTGGAGGTTTCTTCCTTGAGTTAGGACACACCTGAAGGTATGTGAACAGGACACACCTCAAGGCTGAGTGAAAAAGATTTCCCCATAGTCATTGATATGGGTGAGTAATGTCAATCTGTACTTAATTATTTTGCTAGTTTTTATAGAATTGCTTCAATATAGTTTCAAAAATATTTCACTATAATAGTTATAACTAACTATATTCTAACTATATTTATATATACAACTAACTATATTCTGTAGTATAAAATTCTGAATTCTCTTAGACTAATCATTTACATGATCATAATCTATTTAAATAAGTTATTTATTTTATCCTTATAAATATATCTGAGTTACCATCCTTAATCATACAAAGGGCAAAGTCATATAAAGGGTCAATTGCCCCTACAGAATCCTTTAGACCTAAACCATTGACCAAGACTTACTAGGTTTGACTCCAGATGCACTTAGACATCTCTCTGAGAAGGTGTTAAGAAAGAAAAGTGATCCTTTCTGAACCTCATGATTAAATGACAGGGTCTCTCTGACAAATCTTTTTTGATGCTCCCTTTCTGCTCACAACACTTGTAAAGAAGGTGCTTATATATATATATACATATACATCATATTCAAAGAAAATCAGTATTTTAGATATAAATGCAGTCTCTATGCCCTTACAAATAAAGTAGCCCCAAATTATTGTTTGATAATTTCATACAAAGTAGTAGCTTCATAACTGTGCATATGTTCAGAAGTGAATTAGAACCTTTTTCATTTTTAAATCCTAATAGCTGTTATAAAACAAAGTAGCTAATTTTCAGTAACTTTGAAATAAAAAATGAAGAAATATCTGAAACTTCCACAGTCTTCTAAGACACAGTAAATAACCCACTATTGAATATTCTCTAAGTACCTGGATTACTACTTCATCAAAGAAAAGAACAACCAAGAGGTCATTTCCCAAGGGGGAAAAAAAGTTTTCTTTGTTTTATAGTGAAGTGTTTTTTTCCCCCCAACTTTTACTAAAATAGGATCCTTATCATTAAGTTTTCTACAAGGAAACAAAGAGAAATACAGCAGCCTCATTCTCCTGCCAGAGTATAAAATGTGTATCTGTTTTTTTATAGCTTTAACTGAAAGCAAGGCAGTGAGGGGAGTAGGGGAAGAAGATTTTAGTTTAACTCAAGTCAAGTAAGACAGAACAGCCTTAGGCACAACAATACTATCCTGTGTTACTAAAATCCCTTTCCTAGCTGTATAAGAAAGTGACTCATTTTAAGACATTTCTGTTGTTACAATGATGTAGTCTATATGATATTTCTTCTATAATTCAGTCACACTTCATCCAGTCTCTTTTAAGATATTCACCAATTATATATATCTTAAGATATATCACTATCTCTTAAGATAAGTCAGCAATTCAGTGAACTGTACTCTGAAATTAATACATGTAAAAAACTCATGAAATTAATACAGATTCAAAGCGCTGGTGAAAAGTACTCATAAACAGCACTGCTTACTCAGGTCCTGGTGAAGAGATGGTTTCCCCACTGCAACACTGGCAAAGTCTACAAATGTCATTCTTTAAAATGATACAGCAAATTTGGAAATCAGACACAGGCATATTGTTCTAGAAATCAGCAGGTGATAAAAGCCAGGAAGTACTCTTGTTCTGATATGCCTATATAAAACACTTGGTTTCAGCATGGAGATATCAACAACAGTGTCATCATCTACGGCAATTAATTCTTCAGCCTAGATTCTTCCAATTCAAAGGTAGTACCACTACTGCCTCCTCCTGCAGTCTCCTTTTATTTAAAAATACTATCTAAAAAACATATGTAAACTGACACCCTCTTGAACAGAGTATTACCATGCCAACGCCAAATTCAAGCCCCCAGAATCTTCACATAAAAAATGATGGATTATGAAATAAACCAAATTTTATTGATTTCTTTGGAAATCCTTAGTGAAATTCCAAAATTATTAATTTATAACAACTTCTGCAAAATTTATTTTCAACTAGCTCTCACTAAGGCAAATGACCATCCCCAAAGCCAAATGTGCAGATTATTTAAAATTATTTAAAATTTCACAAGAGTAACCAGATTAAGTAAATGCAAAATGAAATTTACATCTTCATTTTTTAAGTAATTTAAGAAAAATAATTTAATTTCATTTTTGATATTAAAAAAGGCCAATTTTTGAAAAGCAATTCATGCAAGAACTTCAACATTTTCTGTCAAAGTATCTATAGTTTTGTCTTTGAAAAATATTTTCTGAAAGTTTCAGCCTACTTACTGTTTTCTGTTTGTGAAGGCATTTTTGAAAGGATAGCCACAACATATTAAGCACATAAAATTTCCAAGCTGGAAATAGCCATTCATTTGAAGCCTCATAGTCATTATGTCACACAGTATGAACACATGGGAGCGCAAATTTAATTTTCATCAAAAGCTAGATTAGTAAATCCTGTCTCTGGAAATAAACCCCAAAATCACTTGCACAGGTCCAGCTACCATCCTAATTCCAAAGGATAGAATTCTTTGCAAATGACAAGCTCAAAAATTAGTGTCTGACCCTTCAATCATTCAAAATTATACAACAGAGAATGCCTACTGGCTGTCATTAGTGACGGTATCGGCACCTACTCCTGAAAGAATCCCACAGGGAGTTTGATATTAAGAGAATCTCAGTCACTTTCTGGTTAAAAAATGCCTTGCAGTTCTTCCAGCCAGAACTGAAAACTCTCCTGAGACAGCTTTACTGGAGATCAAAAGAAGTTCCATTTATATGCAGCCATTAGACACATGTACTCTTTTATACTGTTCTTCAAATAATTAAGGAACCACACAGACGTGGAGCCACAATGTGCCAGAGTGCCCTAAAATACCTAACAAAATACAGGAGTAAAATAGACAAATGCATAAAGACTTTTAAGACACTCCCCTTGCAGCACTCGTACAAAACTTTTTACCACATCATATTTAACTTCATTAACAGAGAGTGATGTTACCCTAAACTTTGAAAAGACACCACACACAAACAACAGCTCCTGCTTCTTTTACTTGACACAGTTCTGCTGCTAATGGTTTTATGTCTGCGAGACCCTTTAATTTTGCAGTTGCTATCTAGTAACAGTGTTGTTGCAGTGATGATGTCCTAAGTACATTTTTGACCTGTGAGTAGAGCAGTCTATTCACAGAAGTGTGTTGAATCAATAGCATCACCCATACACTGTGCTAGCACTCCAGTGACAGAAGGGATTATGTTGTCTTCTACCTTTTTGTTCCTTATGCACTTGGCTAAAGACTGCATTGACAACTGAGCAATTGAAGAATAGAAAAGTTAGAATTGCCAGCTAGCAAGTTCAGGATTACACAATCACCTTCCTGCCAAGAAGTAAAAGATACACTTAACACGCTGATTTACAACTGGCGAAGAAATCAACAAACACAGAAATTGAAGAGCATTCTCCTTGTGGCTTTTTTTTTGTGATATTTTCTATTTTTACTAGTTCTGGAACAGAGATTAGCAAACAGCATGTTTCTCCTCATGTCAAACACTTAACTGAAACATCATGTTCAAGAATTTAACCTTCCTCAAAAATATATTTATTCAATTTTTTTGTAATTTGCCACAAATCTCAGATAAATAATACCACTAAACCAGTAACAATTTATTACGCCATATAACAGAGAAGAAAAGTATTATTTTAAGAAAAGGAAAATGTAACATCTTAAAAAGACCATAGAGCAGTGCCATCTAGTGATTGACAGTATAAATAAAAAAAGTTTGCATTAATATGTGATGCAGAGTGAGTATTCTTGGTTCTTTACTCAGGCAAAACATTTTTGAAACAAGCTGCAAGGGTAATAACAAGTTATATCAGAAGTCATGCACTTACCACTTCAAGAGAGGTCAGCATTTGCATTTCAAAGCAAAAATGCTACTGGTAGCAGATTCAAAGGAAGAAACTACCATCACCCCTCACAATCCAGTGTTAAGAAAGGAGTTAATATTTCCAGTGCTCTACAAATAGCACAGAATAAGTACTAGTGAGCAGTAGCTCTTTTGTTCCCTTTGAAGGATGTACTGGTAATTATTAACTGGAATTAAATTGCAGGAGAAAGAGAGAACTACATAGTTCATACACAGGTCTAAATTATTTTCCTGACAGCAATAGAAAATGGTCTTATTGTACTCTAAGTGAGCCCTGTCTATAAATATTCTCAAATATTGGATTTCTTGTATAAAAATGTAAGAATCCAAGTATGGGAGATACTGAAAAAAAAGCAGAAATATTGATTTTTTTTTTCCAGTTTGTGGAATATTTCATTATTACCACTTGTTCTTAAAAAAAATAGCATGCTTCCTCATAGGGTATCTACTAACTACAAGTCACTGAAATATTATTTTGGAATTCAGATTTCAAATTTGCATAAAAATGTATACAAAACTATATACTAAACTTTTAAATGGACATAAGTTTGTATTATAAGAGTAGCAGGTCATTTCTGCATGTGTGTACATAGACTGGTAGAGCAGAAGTTCCAAAAAAAACTGAAGTTATGCTGCTTACTGTAAATTTCAGTGAGCTTTCCTGGTGTAAATTCTTCTGGTTAGTTTAAAATGTAATTGCTTTAATTTAGATCAACAGAAGGGACCACATTACTATGTATATATTACAAGATTACTTTCTGCAGTTTTCTGTTTGCTTCATAAATGCTGAACAAACAGTAAATTACTAAGTTTTGTTAGCTGAATAGCCTATATGAAATAGAATGTGCTGGTAACTTGTCATGGCCCCAAAGACATTACCTAATTTCCAGAGTTATTCCCAATTTCAAATCAGAAATATGATCATATTGCCTTCAAATAAAATACTACAGCAGAACATGTTCTATTTTGACAGCTGATGAAGAAAGCATCCGTTATATAGCCCAAACTGACTTCACATGTCTGACATCACATTTGAAGAAGTTTCAGGAACTTCTAGCTATGTTGGCTTTCAGTATCTCATTGCTCTCCTTTTTTACTTCTGTGCTATTCCAAGGAGATGTCCAGAGTTAAAGTACTTGACGACAGCAATAATGACATCTCTTTCAATCAAAAGTAGAGAGTTTAAAAATTGCACCAATTATCTGTATGTCCTCTTCTCTACCATCCTTGCACAGCGCTTTTTCATGTGTCCAGAAAGCATATAAAATATTACTAGTAACAACAAAAGCACCATATGGTTAGGATGGATGTAATTAAAACGGAAATTTAGGCTCTCAATACATTACAGACACTCATTTAGTATCCTTCAATTTATCAATAATACTGTGCTAGAACATGAATAAAATAAAGCTTGATTACATAGCGACCTTGATTACATATTTAAGTGAAAATTCCAGCAGCCATGGATGTAACATACATTCATCATACAGAACATCTACAATGATGAAGATTGATTCTTCTATTTGAAACATTTCCTTACTTCCAGTAACATTCCATTTCTAGCTAAACAACTAGCTCTAAACTGCAGACAAAGCAATAGCTTCATTGCTTTATAAATGGCAACAGTGAAAAAAAGCCATTATCTTTAGATGCACCAAATATTCAGTACTGTTACCCTAACTGAATGAGCAGTGAACTGTTTGAGCCTCCTAGGTGTTAAATCTACCCATAATCTCTTCTCTGCAACTCTCACTGATGTATATTCAAATTAAAGAGAAAACAAAAAAACACTTATAACAAGATTTTAAGTAAAATCAAGCAATATTAAGCAGAAGTAAAAACTCAGATTTGGTTGTTGTACAATCTAATATCAAGATGGTATATTGCTATAACACACTACATGATTATACCAAGGTGTTGATGTAAGTATTTGAAGGCTACTGTCTACCCACACTGCAAAGTGAACGGTTTTTAAGCAAGGCTACGAAGAGTAGCATGTACTGGTCAAACAGCCATGTAAATCAGGCTGGTTTGTGGTGCAGTAACCAATGGTGCAACAATTAAATTGATGGTTCCTATTCTCTGGTACCCTTCCTTCTGAGCAATGTAAGTAGCTTCAGCCAACAGCTAAAGCCGCACAGGAAAAGATAAATCTCCCAAAGCCAGGGAAGCAATTGAGCAACATGGCATAGTGCAAAAGATTTTTTTTTTATGATATTCAGAGCACTCTTATTAATTTTTTTTTACTCATGCTTTGTTCTTCTAGTGCTGTTTAAAAATTTTGCCTGGCTATAATACCTCTATGGTTTTAGGAAAAAAAATCCTGAAATTCTTACTTCAATACTGTTTGGTTAATGGACTATTAATTTTTAAATAGATAGTAATTCAAATTTTTTACCCATCACATGATTTTTTGTTTGCCTAATGGGGAAAAAAATCATAGAAACTAGAATATTTACTATTATATAACTTTATCATATCTCTACTTTTTCCATTTTGAAGCTTTAGCATGTTAATTTTTAAGTACATGCAGGGTTTTAATTTTTTATACATCACAGTGATTTTTTTCTTTTTTTACCTTTGGCTGTTTTCAAAACTGCAAAAACTGTTCACAAAGGGAAAGTACAAAATAATTACTGAATAAATCTAAGCAAGATTTTTGTAGCCTTCTTAATATTTTTTATTTTCATGTATAAGACTTTTTAACTTGTCTTTCCCCATTAATTGTTTGACATGAGTAATTTGATTACTTATTTTGCAGTCCCCAATGCATAATACTGCCCACTACTTATTTACTTCAAAGTCAAAGTAGAAATTATATCTATTTCTTACAAGAACTAGTTTTTTCAAAGTCCCAAATGACTCCTATTCTGAAAACTCTATCCCTAAAAGAATAGGAAAGACCTAATGGCTCAAACTTCCATTTTCAGAATACGGTGTGAGAAAAACAGAGAACCATTGGCTGCAAAGAAGAAAAAAACTAAATTATTTACAATCTCTTTTTTTTCTTAAGAACACCCATGCAACTTTGTTCCTTTAATCAAGCTTTTTAAAACAGTATACAAACAGCTTGAAGAAATGTTATCAGCAAGAAAAGTATTTTATAATAAGAATGTAACTGTACATTCACTTTAAGCCATGCCAGCAGTGAGAATGAAGCTGGACAAGACTGTTATTACAGCACATTTGTATATTTGTCTCCTTAAAGTGGGCAGCAATCATATCCTCCAGATATGTTCATCTAGATGTTTTGAGATGTTGACTTCATTTATTTTTCTGAATTACTTCCTTGGGGTTTGACTACTATTTATTAATTCCTGACATAATTTTTCTTCTTAATAAGTGGCTATCTTCCAGATCAGAAATAGCATTTAAAAATAAATTATAGATTCAGAAGTCACTCAGGTGCTCAGCTATGCATTTCCTTTAGAACTCTAGGAAGCAAGCTATTGCAAGCTTATTATTTACTGCAGTTTAATTTCTACAATTGTTCCACTGCCTTTTACCTTGATACATCTTTTCACTACCTTTGCAAAAACTCTAAGATAATTACTTCCTCCTCATTGTCTATGGAGACAACAGAAACAAGAATTTCTTGGGGTTTAAGCTTATGTGAATCTACTTATCTACTTTATAACCTATTCTAGCAAACTCAATCCATTCCCAATTGGAATGAATTCTTGTTTGTACTAGGGTCTGTTTATGCTGTGAGCACAGAGGAATTTTCTCTCAAATTTACCTGGTCCTCTTAATCTTTGAAGGCTTTCACTACAATAAATTAATATATTCTATTTTCACATGTAGCCTATAGCCCAAAGTGCTTCTTTTTCATTGCAATGTGTGCCAGTTTACACTGGGAATGGAATAGTAAAAAGCTGGCATGAGACAGCTATTTTCTCAATAGATTTGGTTACTTCCATGCTGTAGCTCAAAAAAGAAACAAAACCAAAAAAAAAAAAAAAATCAAAAGTACTATAAAGCCTATAAAGCCATTGGCTAATGTAGAATTCTGCGTATTCTTCCAGACTACCTCCTCATGTACTGCCACAAACACAATGCATTTCCACAATGGTTCTTCCCCACATACATTATAAACATTACATTTTTCCTGGCTTTCAAATCAAAAATCTATTCCTGATACTAATGGTCAAAGTAATACTTTCTATTTAATAGAATGGTAAGTCTCATCTTTTCTTCTTTATAATTGTTCTGGTTTTCATAGTTACATACAGCACTGGAGGCATTCAGAGGAATATCTAAAGCAAGTCTTGTACTCGCATGGGGCCATTGAAGATGAGTGGCTTTCTGAATCTCAACACTTTCTAACACCCATGAAAGGAATAGCAACACAGTCTCTTCTTTCAGGATAATTACTGCTATGCCTGGAAAGTTGAATCACATTGTTCAAGCATAAGTGTAGTTGGTTACTTCTGAGAACAGCTAGACAAATTGATGCTGAGAGGTCATGGGCTTGTCTGGCTCTCTCTTTTCCAGTCACACTCCACCATTCCAGCTTCAGTCTTTCCCAGTCCTTTCCACTTCAGAAACATGAGATTTTGTCACAAACAGCCACAAACTCTATCTCCTCTTTACTACAGCTGACAGGTGTTATCTATCCCAACTAAGGGTCTTCAGAGTTGTAAAGTCTCACAATCTTGAAATCTCTCCCTCCTTTTTTATTCTCCAGGGCCTAAAGGGAAGTATAATTTCTTCTTCCCAAGGAGTTTGTTTCTCTTCTTCTGTCTCTCTTGAGGCTATCTCTGTCTCTATAAATATGATAAAACACAGTTGAGTCTTCGTATGTGTCTTCCCCACACACATTACCTGCCTGCAGAACTCATGCATTCCAGATGTGGTGGTTTTGATGATTTTAACTGACTTTGGTACACACTGGCCTGCAAAAGGTGTAGGGCAGACATGGGACAATATCATTTCTGAGGCTCATGTGTTCTGTGAATGGGAATCTATTTGGTGACTTGTCACAGAAGAACACAAACCTTTCTACATTTCTACATTAAAGGAAACAGAATCCTGAAGATGCCAAACTGAGCTTTTCCTCAAGAAATTCTCTCATTAAACTCTTCACAACCTACTACTATCTTCACAATCTACTACTATTTCATAAATACTTCACCAAAAAATGAGTTGAAATGCATTTTATGCATTGCAGCAACTGAGAAATAAATACCATTTGAAGAAAATTTTGTGTTTTCTCAGAAACAACATAAAGTAAAGGAAATAATAGGACGACAGTTCTGCAAGTTGGAAAGCGAACAGAGGATGACAATCTAAGTAGCTGTCCTGTTCTAAGACCAGCCTATTTGGTTTCTCTAGTGACATGATTCCCCATATTACACTCTTAGTTACAGAAAAACACACTGGAGGGGGCTCCAGTGAAATCCCACTCTTCTCTTAGAGATGAAGATCTGCATTTGTACAGCTCAAAGATGGCCTCTGGCCTGCCTCAGTAAATGCCACCCCATGGCTCTTATAAATATTCAACACTGAAGACAGGTTGGCTTAAAGGGAACTGAGGGACAGGGAGAAGTGAGGGGTATGGAATACTATTAAATTCCTATAAACTTAACTAGTGACCACTGGTTGCTCCTAGGCATTAGACATGCATATCAGAACAAAAGCAATTTTCTAAAGTATAACTTCTAGTATTTAAAAAGTAAGAGTTAACTTTTCTTACACATACTTTCACAGGATATATTTGGGGTTTTCTACCATTTAAAAGAATCTGTGTCCACCTGAAGAATAATGGTTTTAAGAAGCCATGCAAATTTTATAAAAAAAAAAAGTAGAAATAAAACATGTTTATTAAAAATTATAAAATATTAATCATAGTACTGTTGTATAAATACTAGCTAAACAAAAAGAAATAGGAGTTTTGAATAATTATGTTTCCTCAATCTGGCCAAAGGACAGGCATTTTGCAGTTAATCAAACAAAACCCACAATAAAGAAATATTTTTATGGAGACAAATATTTCTGCTGAAGATGATTCTCTTTACTCCGTTGAAATCCATTATAGTTTTATTTCCAATGATGACAAAAGTTGGCAAATACTCTATTCCTTTTTCTTTCATTGCAACTTTAGTTTTGAGATTGACAGCTAATAAATTATGTCACTTTATTTGCCCAACTAAAACCCAATTTTCTCAGTTTTCTTTGTTTTTAGGAAATGTAATAGGACCATCAGATGAAAATCCAGATATACAATTCCTTCAGAAACATTTATTCTTCTGAATTTTTTTTAAGAATCACCTACTTTGACTATGCCATTTAAAATACACCAACTCAGGTAGAATTTTGGCATTTCCTTGCAACCCTTGCCTACTATGAAGGGAATGAGAAAACTATTAGCAGAAGTGCAAATCGATAGTAACAAGCAGTTTAAAATATTTCCACCTTCTATAAAATAATAATTGCAATGCACCCTTATTTCTATTTGCATGTAATTAGGAATATTTCTGAAAGATGGGTTAAATGGTCCACTAATTCCACCAGGCAAAAGAGGCGTTCACTAAATATCCACACTGACTTAATAGGACTTTTACAATGATAATCAATCGGAAAACATTAACAGTATATCAATATACAACAAGACTTGCCTACAGTCTGCTGATACAAATATCTACTTCCAGTTTCAAAAGGAATAAGAGATTAGGCTGTAATCAAACAGCAACTCTGATCAGTATGTTTATAAATAATCTCATGAACTACTGCTTCATAGAATAGTTCCAGATAGAAAAAAAAAAATCACAAGATTTGCATTTTATCAGCAGAAAATGAGCCATCAAAATGTCATTATACAACATGGATGACAGTTTATCTTCTTCCCTCTACAGATTTTCATCATTAAAAAATTAAATTGTTGCCCAGGAATCAAATGGTTTATAATATGGGAAGCAGCTCAAATATGAATTCTACTCAGCATATCTCATGGGAATAATATTGATATCTCAGCACAGGAAACATTGACTGGTATATTGCATATCTTGAAGACCAGTGTCTATAAATTTCAAGTATTTCAATCCCATTCTTTACAGAGTCATCTCATCTATTTTAAGGTTTTTCTAAGTAACAGAAAGGCCACACTCTCCAGAAAAGAAGAAAAGTCTTGTTTTTATTCTTTCAAATTAGGTGAAAAAATGAGTATCTGGCTAAAACCACATGAGATTAAAACATTTTGGAAAATTAATAGTTAAACTAGTCAGTGTACTAATTAGAAATGAGCAATAATTTATAAAGATTCATAATTAGACACACCTTAGCCAAATCAGCCTTATGACAGAGGCATGTCAATCAGTGACTACTTAGAAATAGAATTTTCTTAAATTTCCTCAATAGCTGTACAAAAAAAAAATAAAGAGAAAGCACAGAGAATTAGAATGCACTCAGCATAATGTATCATAGTACTAGTAGCCAAATAAGCTCCTTTGCAATAGGAGAATACAGCAATATACATACCTAGTATCATATAAATTGGTCTAATTATCCTTCCATTTGTCCATCATCTGGATTTTTAATTACCAGCAACAGCTATAAAGAAATCCACCTTCTCACAAAGGACAAGCCAATACACCAGCAGACAGCTATATACAGAGCCTTCAGAACTCCTTAATCTTTTTGCCCCCACTTTATTCACTAGGGTTTAGACAGCCAAAATGTATACAAACAAAAACCCAAAACCTCTAAAAACAAGCAACAGTCATATCAGCATGACTTAGAAAAATCACCATAGGAATCCTCCTAGAATTCTTATTGATACCCTCCCTCTCCAATAACCACACCCACCCTGTGTTTATATTATTTGAATGGCTTTAATACAAGATATGAAAAAGGCACTAACATAGACTTACATTGTTAAACTTGGCACAGGGCCACTAATATTCCAATCTTCAGACCTCCTTAACTGTCTGCGTTGGAGAAAAAACGATACGGCTTCAGAACTACAAAGGGCAAGTTACTTTGGTCTTTTTTCTTAACTGCAGGATACCCAAATCCTGGTATTAGTTCACAGTAGCATGCCAACAGAGTATTAATTGCAGTAGTTGTGGACAGCTCCTTAAATAACAAGCTTCTCTAATACTTAGTATTTTTTCACCTCTTGCTGCTACTAGGCAGGGTAACATTTCCTCCTAGAGCCCTTTCACAGAATGTCTGGATTCTAGAACAGTAACAAAAGACCTGTTATAGTACCAAACCATGCTGTTTCTATGTAGCTGATCACACCTTGTGTTGTTCAATCTATGTAGGTGTTATTCCTACTCACTGAAGAGGGAATTCAGAGCAGTAAAAGCAGTTTTCAGGGATATTCTGTTTACTTAAAATGGATAGTATCACTGTTCTGCTTCACATATATTAGCTACTGTCAAAAACACCACTTTTCAAGAAAATAAGGAGGTGGCACAGTAGCTGAGGAGTCAATCATTTTTAAGTGCTGATCTGAAGAAAAAATCCCAAATCCCATTTTGACTGGGATATTTACATGTGTATATATATACAGTAGGAGTAGGAACATATTGACATTAGTGCACTCTTCTGTGTGGCCCATTATACAGTAAGGTAGACCACAGAGCAGCTCCAACTCTACAATGAAACACTTCCTGGAAAGGGTGTAGCCTCTAATGGAACTGCTGGTGCCTTGATTGCATACAGAAGGAACAGAGACTATCTCTTTTAATTTTTGGTTTTTCACTGGAAGGTAGAAGCTCAGGAAAGCTTATCCTTTTATTCTACCTCCTAGCGCTTGCTTTTTTTTTTTTTTTTTTTTTTTTTTTTTTTTTTTCTTTTTTTGTCATGTGAAGGCAGCTGTTGTAGTTCTGAATGGTAAATTAAATGCAAGATCTTAATTTAAGGGCATATACATTGGTTTGAGGTAAAATCTTACACATACTTTGCATTGTAGATCTCTTGATTCCAGATGTGTCACTATAAAAAGTGGGGCAAGGCTTCAGAATTATTGTGTTCATGGCTTTACAGGTTATGGCTTACCTCCATGAACACTATGCAAACTAATTTTCACTTCCATTCCCCTAGTGCTGTAGTTTTGACTGAAATAAAGACTGCATGGCTCATTTTCATGACAAAGGCACAGAAAATCTGTGTGCTTCTTTCTGCCCCCATCACCACCACCCAGCACTTGGCAAGCAATGCAAGTTCAGATCTGATGTATTTTTTAAATGTTCTGTGCTCAGACGTTTTCTTTTTTATGTGAGAGGGGGGTTTTTTTTTGTTTTTTTTTTTTTTTTTTTTTTTTTTTTTTTTTGTTTTGTTTTTTTGGTTTTTTTTGGTTTTTTTTTGATGAGAAAATCTTTTGAAATAACAGTATTTTAAAACAGCAGCATGTAATAAAAACACACTGCAGTTCTTTGCTTGGCAAGGAAAGCTAGATGGGAAAATGCTTAAGAACATTCAAAGCACTGCTGTTTACTCCAGCAACTATAAAACAGGACTTGCAAAACCTTATATTTTAGACTCAAGAGACTGGACAATGATGAGACAGTGGATGATTTTCTTGCCGTTATTTTTCTTCCAGGTATGTTCAGAAGCACCTGCATGTACTTTGAGCTGCTCCCTAAAAGGGGGGGCTATTCTGGATTTGCTGTGCAGAAGGTAAAACAGTGCAGCAGCACCATCACCCCCCTAGACCCACTTTACTGATGCACGTACTCCAGCGAGCACATCCATCACAGCAGCGGACACAGGTGTAGAAGCATCTCTGCGCTGGTGACAAAAGACTATTGTGTTTGAGTCACGTCTCTCGGAGCCCCCGGAGAACTCCTGCTCCCATCGCACGGTTCCCCGCCCGGCGGAGAAAGCTCTTCCCCAGGGAAGGTGTGATGCTGGGCACGGCGTCCCGCCCCCCCAACCCGCCNGGGGACCGGGGACGAGGCCAGCCGGGGCGGTCGGCGGTGGAGAGCTCTGCTGCACCGAGTTCCGCCGACCCTCGCCGCCCGCAGCCCCCGCATCGGGAGGCGCAGACCCCCACGACGCGGGGATACTCTTCGCTTCCAGAAGCCCCCCCGCGAAACTTACTCTGCCCTCACAGGCGGACTCCCCGCGGCCGCCACCCCCGACGGCACCGGGAGGATTCCCGTCGCTTACCTGGCGGCTGCCGGGGCGCTCCCTCACGGCGAGCGGCAGTGGGGCGCGCCGCAGCCGAGGCTGCCTCTGCCGCCACCTTCACAGCCCCCTCCCGAGGTGAGCGATGCGCGGGGTGGCGGCGGGGAGCGGACGGGGAGCCGTGACATTTAACCGGGGTGCCTCTCCTCCCTGGCGGGCTTGGCGGACGATCACCGCCCTCCTCTCCACGGGCAGGCTGAGGCGCAGGACGAAGCCCAGTCCATCCCCGGAGACCCAGACGCAGCGCGCTGCCCGAGCCGCCGGCGGCTCCACTCCTCTCCTGTCCTCTCCTCCCGCTTGGCAATCGCCGCTGCGACTTCCCTGCAGCGGGGGACGAGAGACGCAGCAGCCGCAGCAGGGCAGCGGGGGAGAGGGCTGGGCTGGCCACCTGCCCCTCGGCGGGGCCAGGCGCCACGGGGACAGCAGCGGGGCGCAGTGGCGAACGGGCGAGGC